>JABXWE010045312.1:0-13864 GCA_014611495.1 Limonius californicus
TGGGTTCCATTTTCATTCACTACTGTTTGCTGCTGAGCTATGGTTTGCTGTAAGTTGGCTTGCAGAGCATCCAACGGTATGATGTTTGTAGAAGCAGTTTGCGCTGGAGTTGGAGTGGTCGGCGGCGGTTGAATTTGAACTTGAACTTGCGATACTTGAGTCTGATTCTGGACTTGGACTTCCAGTGCTTGCTTTTGCTGCTGCAGTTCCATAATTTGCTGCATAGCATGGCACACAAAGGCTTGGTGCTGGGCTTGGTACCCGTCGTAGGTGGCTTTAGTTTGCTGGGCAAGCGGAGCCACATCCGCCGCATATTTGGCCACCTGTTCGGTTTTGAACTGCTGATAGCTAGCAACTGGTTGGCGCATTTTCTCCACGGTCTCTGGTGCTAAATAATTTGCCTTAGACTCCCACAATCTTAAAAGTTTATCTAATTTATGTTTTTGTTCCTCTGTGGCGCCGATGCTCGCATTACAAAACATTGGAACAACTACGGATGCAAGTGCGTCTTTAAGCTCCGTCGCGTTCTTTCGTGCGCTAATCACACATAATTATTACCTTTACATTTTGGACATGGTACATCAGACCACGATATAAGATGTAGATAGATATACGTGTATGCACCAGAACAATTTAAAAATAGATATGGTCGGCTCAACATGCGAATGTCTAAATTACTAGCTAAAGTTTTACAGAAAACACAAAAAACTTTTTAATTTATAACTCATTTTCAGTATTTTGTCTTCATAGGAAGGTTGGCCAAACAGCACCTCAATTTTCACTGGTGGAGCGAAATGCTTAATCAATATTATTACTAAATTCAATATTGTTATTAGTAATAGCCAGCTAATAACCTCTAAATTCTTGGGAGAAATCTTGATGAAAATTATACTATCTGGGTAAAAGCCATGGCAAATATGGCAGCATTATGCAATTCTTTCCAATATCTATTTTAAGGAAATTAAATAAAATTTTAATATTCTAAACAGAATACCTTATTTAGTTCTTCTTTATTTCTGCATGAACTTTTATGCCCCGTGATGTCCTGCAGGACTTACCAACATTTGCATATTAAGCCAACCATACGAAAACGAAGATTCAACTTGCAAACAAGCAGTATATCTGTCTATTTCCCATACCGTGGGCGAGTCTTACCAGTGGTGAAGGACATCATTCACCAAATAAATAATGTGTAGCTTCTGCGTGAAGGGGGTAGTTCCGTGGATAATTTTATACAGCAGGCAGTGTGCTACACAAATAGTCTGTGGCCTCATTGCGGTGTGTTGCAAGATCCATGACTTTCCATTGCTAATACTATCTTTTGTGCAACTATCGATAATGGGTTGGAGAATTGCATATAAATCATTAAGAGGAATTTCGGCAGCTTCTGCTTCTTGTTGCAGTTCAGCTAACTCACACTTTGCAACAGTACTTTCTACCTGAGCCTGCTGTTGTTGAAGAAGTACCTAAAATTTACACTTAAATGAAATGTTTTTCCAATAATTTTATATTCCTACTGTATGTTGTGCGTTCAAATTCTGTTCGCTCTGCTTAATCTGCTCCCGTAGTGCCTCTTGTTGCTGGCTTATCTGCTCTATTTCAGGATTATCTTGAATTGTGGGTTGTAGTGGCTGATTCCAATTTTCATTCTGTGAGTTGCCATTCATACCTTGTTGTTTGAGAGCTAAAATATCTTCAATTACGGCTAGTATATAGTGTAAAGAGCACCCTTTTCATACCTGCTTGTTCCGTGTTAACTTTGTATTGGTAGTAATTATAATATTCTCCGCCAAAAAGAAACTGAAACTTTGAGTTTCCCTTCTGTTTATTTTTGGTCATCTGTTCGAACTCGGGACCATTTCTGGCAACAAACTGAGCTAATTTGTCTATTATATTCCGCAATTCGGTATCTAAATTAAGGCAATAAAGGCGACAAATGAGAATTAGCTGCAAATAACCTTTTCTTCTCCAAATAAACGCACATTATGTTATTTTACGGTTAAACCGGTTTTGGATTAATAAAGGTTAGTTTTCTTACCTTGTGGCGGCTGCGGTAACTCCATTTTGAGTCTCTTTCAAATCATACTTGTTTGGAAAACTATACTTTTCACAAAAATAGTCTATTAATGTTTTCCCGAACGCTTCTTAACGTACACCCCCTTTTGACAACTTTTTTTTGTGCAATGTTGATGGTGGTATCAGATATTACAATGAAGTTAGGGCGGTTGGTATTAGTATAGGTCGACACATTCCTTGTGAGCTATGCTCTTACGTAACCATTAGTTGTCACGAAATCCTAGGGGAGCTTGAGCGTCCATTACAAAAAATAGTGGGTTGTAGGTCCTCCCAGTTTTTGGAAAATTTAATAAAATAATTATACATAATAAAGTTTTCAAATATTGGTATAAACGAAGTTTATTCTCCGAACTTTAGAATTTGGAACAGATTGCTTTATAAATAAGTGCCTTGTAAAAAAATAAATTTATAGACTTTTGTGATTTTCAAAAATATTACCCATAAATTTGATAAACGTAAAAAGTGACAGGTTTTCTGGTTTTTGCGCGTTTCAAATTGAAGTTTGTTAGATTCATTTCATTAATTTAATTTGTAAATAACACACTTTACGCCACCTTTTGCTTATCCCGAAAGTTATCGCTGGCATGTGCATTTTCATTGGGTAGCGCTGACTAGAATTCTCAAAGTCGGACTAGACACATTTTGAGAGGTATTTCTAGGAATCATGTACTGAAGTTCGCGCTAGGTCTTTCTTCTTGAATGAGGCGGGCGGACGTTTTGTACTCAGGGAAAATAAGGTCGGGTTCGTACCGTTTGATCGAAATAAAACTAGAATTAATTAGAAACAAGAGTCAATATCCTGTTTGAGAATACCGTGAGGTTTCTCTTACGTTAGTATTTAAAAATGTCTATACTTTATATTCTCACACAGATTATTATTTGTTGTAGATAATGTTTTCATATTATACTATTAAAATTTACTCCGTTACCCCCTTCACCCCCCTTGCGCGCTTGGAGCCTCAGAAACGCAAGGGCTTCAGTCTTAGGGGCCTAAAAAAATACTCTTGCGCTTTAATTTTCATGCTCTGTTTTCTCAGAAGAATATTAATTCACTTACACTATACTTTCAATTCCTGTAGGAAAAGGGCGTGCTTCTCACAATCTGAAAAGACCCTATTAAGGAATGATTTCTCGCACGAGGGTTGTACTATCTGAAGTCATGAAAATTTTTTTTGAGTGATTGTTAGAGAGGAGTTAATGCGAAATATCGCGAATTATGGAGTGTTGTATTTCTCGAGAAAAACCAAAATATGCAACATTTTTTTGAACGGTTTGTAAATTACAATAATGTATATTTTTACATATTAGTCAATATGGGTTTATACTTAGATACACGTTTTAATTGAATTAATCAGTTTTAAACTTTTAAAGATGTTCAAAATGACTTCGTTTCATGTCGACACAGGCTTTTCAACTTCTCGGGAACTCTGCACCCTTTCAAAAATGACTTGCCTGGGCAAATTGTTTACCAGTCTTTTTAATTTTGCTGTTCCTAGGATTATCTAAGGATGCTGCGCACGCTAAATTTTTTAAATAATTTTATACATAAAAATCCATGGGAGTTAAGGCCGTGTGTTTCTGTAGTTAAATATATTTTTAAAACTTTAAACAGAAACGTGCTCGTACCTCGCAAACAGTTATTTTGTTTAAGCCTTTTCGACTTGTTCTTGTTGATCAAATTTACTATAAGCCCCGTTAAATTTTTAATAATTTCAACATCCTGTATATGATCTTTGCCTGGATTTAGGTATACGTAGTAAATTGATCCGATCTAGGGATTTTTAAAAATAAAAATTACCATAATTATAAACAAAGTTTTCCTAACCTAACGAAAATGTGTCGGTGCGTGGTTAGAAATGGTTTCCGTTTTATCTTATTGGAATTAGAACCTCGTGTAGGACGTTACAATACTAAAATATAGTTGTCAATTTGTGTACAAACACTGTGCGAAGCTGAAATCTAAACATCTTAATTTTATGGCGCGCTGTTGTACAACCTCAAAAATTCAAGGCTTCGTGCACATTCCAACTTAAAACTAGCACTAACTGTGAAACCTTACTTCTAATATTCTGTTCGAAAATGTCCTCGAGTTCAGGTTCCAGTAGTTCTGAGAATGAAGGGCCTAGTTCAAAAACAACTGTTTCGTCGACTAAAAGGGATAGTGTTAGTGCTAGTGATAGTGATTTTGTTGAGGATAAGGAAAAGGAGAATAAGAAGCTTTCAAATAATTCATTGAAGATGCATCAAAGCACTCCTTTACATATTACTGATGCAACAGCCCCAAGGCTTAACTTCCAAAAAGTTCTAATGGGTTCGAACAGTAAGTTCGCGGAGTTGCTAAAAGGAAAACAAGATTTGATAAAGAAAAATGTTGCAAGCCCATCACCAGTAAAAGGCATCTTGAAACATAACGAAAAGGCAGATAAAGCAGATGGTAAAAGTGACTCCAAATCACCAGATAGGAAAAGCCTAGGTTTTGATTTTAGTCCAGTGGCATCTTCAACGCAATTAGAACAAACAGACATGAAGAAAAGAGGAACGAACCGGGGCAGTGAATCTAGCAGTTCGCCAGATGAAGACGAGGATAAACCGCAAAGCAAGAAAGCAGCAAATGCTAGTGAAAATAACAGTAGCTCATCAGATTCGGAGAAGCCCAATAAAATCAAGAAGCCACAAAAAGATACTCTAAGTGATAGTGAAAGTGGTAGTTCATCTGATTCAGATAATTCCAAAAAAGTACAACAAATTGAAAATAAAGGTAAAAAGTTAAAAAAGCGACGAAAAGAAATCTTAAGTGATTCTGCAGGTTCATCTGATTTAGAGGACAAAAAAGCCCGTAAGTCTTCTGTATCTAAAAAAAAACCAGATACTCGAGGTCAAATCCAGAAGAAATATTCAGGAAGTTCTTCTGATTCAAATAGATCATCCGATTCACAAGACAAAAATCAGGCAAGGAAGAAAGAAAATTCGCGACTTGCAGGTAAAATAAAAGCAAAACAAAAAAGAAATAGCAGCGATGATAGCTTAAGTGATAGAGCAGACACGTCTAAAAATTCACATAGTCGTAGAAGAACGTCAAGTATGTCCAAATCGGCTGCGAAAAGTTCCGACAGTGATGGCACTTCGAGCGATTCAGGTAAAGGTCGACAAAAAAAGAAGAAAAAATCCGCGTCAAAGTCGGAATCGGATTCAGATTACTCGCATCATAAAACTAAGCGACCAAATAAGGCCACTTTACAATTAAAAAAGTTTGAAAAGGACCACAAATCCCTTTTTAAAATTAAAGAACAGCACAGTCTTTTAAATAAAATTAAACCTAATGAACGAATGTTTATTGTGCAAATTCCAAAGAGTCTGGATCCCAAAGATCTAGTTGGAACTAAAATTTCTTTAACTGAAACAACCAGAGTTCCTAAAAACAGCCAAAAGTATGACTGTATACCATCACATAAAGTAAAGGACGCCCTTTTTGTCTTTACCAATGAATTACATTTTGTAAAACCCGCGGGAAGCTTAAAAATTCAGCGCCATATAAAATCTAAACATGTTTCGGATGTGCCTGGAACTTGCAACACTAACGTTCTGTTTCCTGAGAATTTAAAGGAACGGCATCCCTTATTTGGAGCAGATTATACCAAGAAAATTAACTTGGAAGATCATATACAGCTGAAAATTAAAGCCGCCATCGAGTCATACAATAAACAGAAAAATAAAAAGAAGAAGAAGCATAAAAACAGAGATAAGGAGAAAGTTGCTCCTCACAAGGACGAAGAAATTTTCAAATATTTAAGTTTCTCTGGAAAAATGCCCGATACAAATACCATGGAAGATTTAATTGACAAAAGTAAAACAAAAAAGAAGAAAAAGAAAAAAGACAAACATCAAGATTTGCAGTTATTACAACCACAATTAGACCATGATGAGGAATTTTCAGCAAAGAAAAAGAAAAATAAGCACAGAAGAGAAGATACGGATGAGATAGATACCACTCAATTGGAAGGCAGTACAAAGAGAAAGCTTGAAGACATGGAAAATGACAGTCCAAGTCCCAAGAAGAGAAAGCACAAAGTGAAGGATACCCCGGACGAGTCTATGAAATTGATAAATGAAATGTTACTGTCAAAAAGCCTCGAATTTTTAAATGCAAAAGAAAAGAAGAAAAGGAAACACTCCCACAGCTCAATTAATGAAGATGAACCAAGTACAAGTGGAATGAAGAAGAAGAAACACAAGAAACATAAAACAAAAGATTAACTTGTTCGCTATTATGTTTTATTTTATCGATATGTTACAAAGCGTTATTTTTTTACCTTTAATGTGTTTATTTTTAACTTTATATTGTGTTTATTTCTCCAGATTGTGTTCTGTACAATTGTAAATTATTTGTTTTATGTTGCAAGAGTTGTATGAATCGTAACAGAATTGAGCAACATTAGATAAGACCATTTGTGCCTCTTAAATTTATTAACTTCGTGTTAAGGGTAAATCAATTATATGTAGCTTGTTAAATAAAATTAATACGTCAGTTATATAATTTTATTTCCCTAACCATGAGTTACAAATTTAAATAAATCTAAAAAAACTATAAAACTGTTCTACACACCATCCTAGAATTATAATCATTTGTTTACAGTAGCGTCCTGAAAATGTTCAAAATAAATAAAAAAGGATCAAATTTATAAGAAAAAATACAAGGTGTCCTGCAAATAATCACAATAAGATTGAAATTAACAAGTGGAAAATTTTAAGTATGCAAGGTGTCCTGAAAATTTTCAAATACCAAATTTTACAGCAAGTACTAATTTAAAAAATACAGAGTAATTCATAATTAGTGAATCAAATAGAAATGATCAACTCTACATAAAAAAGTAGGACAAAATCTAGATGAACTTTTAACAAACCGTTTCATTTTATGCTGTATAGATTTTTCTGTGGAAAAAACGTGATGAAATTTTTAAAGTATACCTTGAGCATCTTGCACAATTACTTTAATTTACATATAATATACAAAAATGGCCTAAGAATTCAAGATTATTTAATATACCCCTGGGATATTCCAAAATTTTGCTTGAATTTATCAGATTACTCCTTAAAAACCCGTACAAGTTTGACTGGAATAGCTGGTTCCCGAAAATTGCAAATTTACAAATTGATTACACTTGCCAACAGCAAAATTATTTCATTTGATTCACTAATTATGAAAATAAACATATACAGAGATATCTGGAATGGTAAGAGATAAGAGTTTGGTAAATGGGACAAAAATTTCCTACTTAGGCTTGTATGGCACGGCACAGAATTTTTTACAAAATTTATTCACAAAATTCTGTAAAACGTATACATGGAACAGAATTTTGTACAAAATTGTGTCTGTAAGCATGCGCAAGTATGTGCAAATTACAGCGACATCTGTGAGAAAACTGTCAAAATAATCATGTGAGTGTCGATTAAGTACAATTCCAACAAGATTTTATAATATTAAGTTGATGCATAAGTTCGTAGCGCTTTTATTTATTTATTTTACATGAACGAGCCACAAAGCACACAAGCTGCAGCAATAAAGAACGCGAGCGAGATAAGAGAAAGTGCGTGGAGTGTCGGCAGACGGGGTAAACATATTCTTCTCTGCCCTCTGTGACTGTTAATAAACACTAAAAATTGCTCGTACGCGCATCGATGCGACGCCGACTTTGTACAAAATTCTGTAGGTTTTAGAACATGAATCTACAGAATTTCGTACAAAATTCTGCAAATCATGTATTACAAGGAACGGAAATTTGTACAAAATTCTGCCTGAGAGCTTGGAGCAAATTACGTTGATATCTGTGAGAAAACTGTCAAAATAATCATGTAACTGTCGATAAAGTAGAGTTCTAATAAGATTTTATAATACTAGGTTAAAGCACAAATTCATAGCGGTTTTATTTATTTATTTTACATAAACGCACGACAAAGCAAACAAGCTGCAGCAATAAAGACCGCGAGCGAAATGAGAGAAAGTGCGAGGAGTGTCGGCAGGCATTGTAAACATATTTTTTCTCTGCCCTCTGCGATTGTTAATAAACACTAAAAATTGCTCATTTGCACATCGATGCGACACCGACTTTGTACACAATTTGAATTTTGAATGCTGTACAAGACGACGCAAATTTTGTAAAATCAGTTTGAACACAATTTTGTACAAAATTCTGTGCCGTGTCAGAGAATTTTCTAAATCTTATTTGCTTTCTTCAAAGTATACATAGATTACTAGTCAAGAATGACAAACTACACTTGGCTAATTTCTGTGCAACTAAACAATTGGCTTAGCAGTTGAAATACAAAAAAACTTTAAAGGAAAAAACCAGCAACTTTTTTAGGAGTAGATAAAAAATTATTTTTGGGATTCTCATTTGCTTCATTATAATACACATATTTACTATTGAAAGGAGAATAAAATCAGCTAATGGTTTGCTTCCTAGGTCACAACTTCACCATGAACTAAAGAATTAATGCAAAAAGTAAAACCTATATATTATATGTATTTGAAGATCAAATCTAGTTTTTCACTCAATTTCAGCATGATATGCATAACTTCTGGGATAAACAAAATAAGTTTGTACGAATTTTCTATTGGTTACCATTCTACAGATTTCTATATTGTATTTGCTACAACAAATATGCAGTACAATATTCCAATACTTCCAAAAAAGATCAGAACATTAAAAAAACTGCTCTTGCTTATAAAGAATTGTTTGATTTTTATTTAGTACATTTTCAAGAATTTACAGAAACCTCTCCACACTGTCAATTACATGGTACAAGATCTTGAACAAACATTTTTCCTTTATTGGTTGGAATGCGCTGGAGGCTTAGACCAGTCAACATTAAGAATCAAATGGTCATATCCGTGACCATTAAGTGTTGCTATAGCCTTGGCCGCGTCGTTGCGGAACTTAAAGTGAATATAAGCGAAGCCCTTGCACTGCCCAGTTTGTTTATCTTTAGCTAAATACAATTTCTGAATTGGGCCAAAAGGCTTGACAAGCTCTTCCAAGTCTGTTTCCGTGGTGGATTCGCTCAAGTTTGATACCCGGATGGCGGTGGTATCGTCACGTC
The DNA here is from genome assembly GCA_014611495.1 of Limonius californicus. NCBI lineage: Eukaryota > Metazoa > Arthropoda > Insecta > Coleoptera > Elateridae > Limonius > Limonius californicus. The sequence continues at coordinate 9,175 of JABXWE010045312.1, forward strand.
GACTTCCCGGCATACTAGTGCTGTCCGGGCGTTTTCCTGCACCTTCACGCATGCCTGGTGGAACATACTTGGATGTACCTGCTGGTTTACCTACTTCAGTGGTAACAGTCGGGGCAGAAGGGCCCTTTTTATCCATATCTGGGATCTTTCCGCCTGCTAAAACAGTGTCCTTCCAAGGACACTTTGATGTCCAATGGTCTCCACTACATGTACGGCATTTCACTACATTTTTGTCTCCCAAAGCTGAAAGTTAAAATGATCGTGAAAGAGTAATACATTTAATCAACTGCAAGCTTAACCTCACCTTTCAATTTATCGATACCACTTTCATCTTCTACCTTGTTATCTTCCTCTTTGCTTGTTACGTACTGCATGTAAACATCCTCTCCTACAATGGTAGTAGCAGGGTCTGGGCCAGGCTTATCGTCTATTGATTCCCCAAACTTGGCCCAAGTTTTACGCAGAGCAATGCTCTTTGAAACAATTCGCTTTTCTATTTTGTAGGTACGAACTATTTTAACTTTCTTATCATCCTCATTGTATTTATAATCGGTGATAATTTTGAAGCCATTTTCTCGGACTTCCGTGGATGGTGGCAACGATCCTCCTTCGAGTTCCACCTCATCTGCCCAACTGGATTTCACTTCGTCGTTTACGGGCATCGTAATAAATTGTAAAAGTTGATACTGAGTTAGGTCTTAAACTTATTCACATATGTTTGTATTTTTACCACGTTTCTAACCTCATCTGTTCTGGTACTGAATGGTATGTTTTATTATGGTGGTAGGCGTGGAATGGAATATTTAGACAGTATAGGCAACCTCTTTTATAACCATGTACATTTTATACACGGCATCTCAGAAGTAGTATTTTTTACTTCCCAGTTTATTTGCAATCCGTCCGGAGGATACTAAATAAAATGTTCTGACAAATCCAAACATGATGAACGTGAGTTCAAAAAGTAATTACATAAGGGTTGGCCATGGAAAATAAAAGTAATGTCAACCGTAAGCTTTAAAATTCATTAACTGTCATCACTGTTGTTGTTGTCATAAGTTTATATTGAAAATTCAATTAAAATACAATTATAATGGTTTTTTTTCTATAGCTAATGTTAAAATGTTGTTATAGCAACTCTTTTGAGTAGATAAAGTATCACTTTAACCGCGAGGGTAGATAAAGTAACACTTTAACAGCAAGGGTAGATAAAATGTTTTAACTTTTTTTATTCAATTAAATTTACAAATTCAAACACATTAATTCGAAGGATTAACAACAAATGTAATTTTACAATTAACATTATTAGTTTTCTTCTTCTTGTGTTAATTCTTTTCCGTACATTTCGTATTCACTTCGTACACAAAACGCAAAAATACTGAACACTCCACAAAAACCAGAATGTAAAATTTGTTTGACATTTGTTGACAGAGTAATTCATATCCGTAGTAACGGAGCAACACAGTTGCGATTTTTGTGCCAAAAATTACAATTTTCTTTGAAATTTTATTTTTCACCTGAATTTGAAGTCTTGCTATAGAAAAAAATGTTGTATTGCACACGACGATAAAATCGCATTATCTTCTCGAGCGTAATTAGCGTATCGACTGACGTCTCGACGCTAAAAAACACTCTCAAAGATAAAGTACATTTTTGTCGTCTTGTACAATAAATAACTATTACAATAGAACACAAAACATTTATGATTGAATCATATTTTCGAAATGGTGCTCGAGAGAACGGCGAATGCATTTCTAGTGCGGTACCATGTGTAGAGGAATTTCGGCAACAATTTCTAGATATTTCTGCCCTTGGAGGAGATTTTTACAGCGCACATAGAAGATGTGTTGATGCATTCCGAGATACAGGGAGCATTACTCATAGAGATAGAGCTGGAAGGCCAAGAGTTCGTACTCAAAATACAGTTGATGATGTTCGTCAACGTTTGAACGAGCAACCCACTACATCACTACGTACACTTTCGCAAGAGACCGATTTATCATTACGAACTTGCCATACTATTATCAAAAAAGATTTAATGCTGTTCCCATAAAAAATTCTTGCTTTACATGAGGTGCTGTCAGCAGATCACAATAGGAGAATTTTGTATTGTCAGTGGTTCCAACAAAATTTAGTGAACAACGACGAATTGCTAAATTTAACATTTTTTTCTGACGAGGCCTGGTTCACCCTTTCGGGGTATATATATATTCAGAAAATATGAGGTTATGGAGTACTGCAATTCAGCATACTTTTCGTGAATCTCCCCTTCACCCGTTACAAGTTGGTGTTTGGATTGCTGTGTCTCGAAGACGTATTATCGGACCCATATTTTACCACGAAACTGTTACTGCTCTGAGATACCGGAATATTGTACATAAATTTATTAATCAGCTTCATGAGGATGAGCTCCAGCAAGGCTACTTCCAACAGAATGGCGCGACGGCCCACACTGCTCAAGAGACCTTCAATTACCTTTGTAATTTTTTCGACGATCGAATAATTAGTTTACGTTCAAATCCAGAATTTCCACCTAGATCACCAGGCTTGACTATTTTAGATTACTTTATATTCCCTTACCTGAAAAATATTTTATACAAGACCCCTATTAACAACATCGAGGAACTGCAAAACAGAATTACGGAACAGTGTGCCAATATAACTCCTCAAATTCTTATAAATGCTTTTAATAGTATGAAAAGACGAGTAAATTTGTGATGTGTGATGAATTTCAATTATATAGGGGCAGAGATATCAAGTCAACGAAACTTATATTGCGAAGTAAGGAAACAGGCACAAAAGGGAGCTAGAATTTCTAGGTATTTGAGAGACATAACTTGGAAAAACAAATATTTACACAAAGAAAGTAAAGTTAAAATATATAAGACAATTGTCAGACCAATTCTTACCTACGGAGCTGAGACAAGAGCAGACACGGCAAGGACAAAGCAATTACTGCGTACAACTGAAATGAACACCCTCAGAGCGATCATCGGGAAAACACGACTGGACAGAGTTAGGAACCAGGTAGTAAGAGAAGATTGCCAAGTAACAGATATAACAACGTTTATAAAGCAGCGAAGAAAATGCTGGGACGAACCCATTGAAAGAGCAAGTAATAATAGATTAATTAAAATAACCAGAGATTGGAAACCACAAGGACATCGTAACCCAGGAAGACCACTAAAAAGATGGGCAGAGAGCTGGTGGACTTCAACAGAGTCCACGCCATAAAGTTGTGTGAAGAAAAACAGGCATCTTGCCTACTATAACAGGAAAGAAGAAGAAAGAAGAGTAAATTTGTGTCTGCAGGAAAACGGTGGTCATTCTGAATAGCTTCCTTAGTTTTTTATGTTTATTTTTCTGTACCTGTGAAATAAAAAAATTATAATTTCCAATTTTAATGATTACCTACTTGTTATGATTTGTTTAATAGTGTAGTAATTTAGTTGTTACTGTTATCGTCTAAATCGAAATAATAGAACTAATTTCATCAAAAATTGATTTATTTACATTTACCGTGCAACTTAACCTAACATAACAGTACCGGTTAGGTACTGGCGCTTGCGCTAGATGGCGCTAGAAAGGCTGTGCCTAAACGTCAATTGGTATATAAAGCTTGCATTAGACATTATTTTATTATTCCATTGCCAACCGTTATGTAATTACTTTTTGAACTCACGGTACATAAAAAACATGTAGGGGGGTTGCTCGGTCGCTTCCCCTCTTCATTATTCTTCAGGATTATTTGGCTGATGTAATAGTAATAAACATACACTGCAATATTAAACATTTATTTAAATCTAGGCTTTACGTCTGTAGGTTTGTAACGTTTTAGCCTACGAGTTTCTGTTCCTTCACCGATCAAGTTGGTTGCCAACTGGTTTGGGTAAGCGCAAGATGCATGGAAACCAAACTTTACCCCCTTTGTATGGTGTTGTCACTTGAGTTTGATATGGGCGTAACGAAATGTTGGCCGCTAGATGGCAGCAGTGACCTTTGAGTACTTTCTTCTTATTTACGTGCCGTGTCCGTTACGAAGTTTGGCCACAATCACGGCTATTTTTACTTTGGATACGCTTGCTTTAAATAGTTGAGTAGAATTGCAAATACACCACTCTTTTAGGTTTTTCCTTGGATTTTTCCCTGCATAATAACTTGCAATAGTTGGTATTTCTGTGTCCGCATAATGTGCCCGAAACTTTTGTTGTTTGATATTTAATGTGATTTCTTTTTCTTTATTCATTCTTCTAAGCACTTCCACGTTAGAAACTGTGAGAGTCCATGCGATTTTCAGGATCCTTCTGTAGATACACATTTCGAAAGCGTCTGTTTTATTCATGCGGTATTTGTTTACAGTCCACGCTTCCATTCCATATAGAAATATAGAATAAATATAACATTCAACTAATCTAGTTCTTAATTTGAGCGACGGTCCCTAGAGCAGAATACTTTTTTCATGTTTATAAATGCGCTTCTCGTTTTTACTTTCCCATACCTTATAGGTATATTACTTTCCCATACCTTATAGGTATAGGGTATTACTTTCCCATACCTTATAGGTATAGGGTAAGTATTGAAATCATGAAAATTTTCGAAATCGAGATTTTACCGGATATATCCGTTTTGGGTCTCTAGGAACCCAAAAAAGTGGTTTTTAAAAAATGTCTGTCTGTGGGTGGGTACGTATGTA
>JABXWE010045315.1:0-20695 GCA_014611495.1 Limonius californicus
CTACTCCTCCAGTACACAGACCGCACTCATCTCCGCCACGCTGGTTCTGCTTACCGTGGACTGCTGGCTTTCCCCGACATGAAGTACTTATCCATTTCCATTAGCGATAATTAAAACTCACATTTCATTTGATGATGCTCTATTCTCTTTTTAATATTACAATTTTCAAGATATCAAAAAAAAAACAAAAAAAAAACAAAAGTAATCTCTAATTTTAAAATTTACTGATCGTTGACCGGCGGGGTAGAGGTTACTTGATGTGGAAAACACGTCTTGCCCCACGACGATTCAAAGGTGAATGATTCAATTATTTAATCGAATTTAGAAGCTTACTTTTACTTGATACTCAATGAAATTACAAGGTTTATGACAGATGAGAAAACTGTCAAGCTGTCAAATCCCATTCTCAAATATTACCAATCTACACAACACCACACCGCGACTTCAGCTCTACAACATCCCGAGAGTTTTCCTCATCTTTTACATACCACCATCTACCAAACGTTCAACCGATCATAATGAAATCCCAAAATGTCCCTTATGCCCAATTAGCATTCAAGCCTCCCGTTATAATATCACAGCAATATATATATACAATATTATAAGAAATCGCATAGTTCGGTGATTACAGCCGCAAGCTTTATTCCAAAGTTCAAGCCTGGCAACCTTCATAATAGACATGAACTATTTTTAAAACGATCTGTAGAGGACGTAGGGGTAACATGAAGTGGTAATAATAGAATGCTGAAACGTAGTACTAGAAACAGTACATTCCGTGTAAAGCGGACCGGTCCTAACAAACGTAGCAATTACATCTATTACCCTCCCGTCGTGGCATCCTGACGCTATAAAGAGAGACTATTATTGTATCTCGCGGGTATATTAATTGGATTTGTTTGTAAAAATCTATACAAATATATACAAAATTACTGGAGCCCTATTTTTGAAGTGTTGTAAATTAATAAAAAAAGTCTAATATCGTTACCTTATGCAAAATACATATTACAAGAAACACTTGAAAACGTTTAGAAGCACAACGTCGTAATTATCATGGTAATTAATTTGGTTACAAGTGAAATTGTATAAGCACAACAGTTAATTGCCATATTAACTTCTAGACATATTTAAAAAATAATATTTTCAATATCCGTAAAAACTGAAATTAATTGGATTGTAAGTAGCAACAATAATTTTAAAACTGATTCTTTGCCAGATGTAGATTTATTTAGATTATATAATTATATATAGGAAATACATATTGCGAAAGCTATAGCTCTGAGAAAAGTTTTTTTATTTTCCTATGATTCGCTATACGTCTTTATAGTTGTTCGGCATTTGTTAACAGTGTTTGTACCCACATTAAAGTACAAATAATTATTATAATGTGAATACGACAAACCAAATGTAGGATATTTAGTTGTAGGAAGATATTTGTCTACGTAAAACTTTGTTCAACATAGATAGTAATCTTAAAGTCCAGAAAGAAAATAGTCATAAGAATAAGGTATCCTGCAACATAAAGCTCGCGAATGTGAGGTCTGTAAGCTCCAGGGGAAAATTTATTTCTGCAACGCTTTTAGCTGAATTGAACAATAATCTGCTTCTTACATTATAAGTTTTGAAAGATTGACTGAATCAGCAAAACCTAAGCAGTTGCAGCTAACTTTTTAATAATTTTATTACATCTACTACTCAACTCGATTGGTTCTGTCTGAACGGCTCTCGTTAATAAAGCGAGCGCACGGCAAAATTATTTGAAAAATATGCAGAGATGCTGCCTTGTGGATTTAAGAATGTGAACGGCTGCAAAATTCACCCATGTGCAGTAGCATTTATCCAACAGAAGCAACAGAAGGAAATAAAACTAGTAATTTTGTAAATGCAGCGACGGCGAAGCGTTCTAGGTTTCATTTTCTTACTAGCTACGACTCCTACTAAAAACCGAAAACGTCAGGTATTTAATTATAGAGAAAAGCGCTTGATTTAATAATCAACTTACTAATCAACGAGTTTCATTAAAAATTTCGCTCTCCACCCAGTTTTTCAACGGTTTGGTTTAATTCGTTTTCTAAAAGTTTTTCCACCGTAACTGCTATAAAAACTTATACAAAAGCATTGATTGTGTGCTTGCATTATGCCGCTAAAAAAATGTACGGTGAACGACAAAAGAAATAAATCTACTGAAAGAAGTGTATAGGCAACACGTTTTTCAGCTCCTAAGTACAGCTTCACAATTGAGAATTGTTTAGCAAACTGGGAACTTAAATCGATTTGCTAAACCACAAAACGTACAGTAGTTTTGAAAGTGTTAATCCTAATATTCTTTACATTTAGCTTAAATCACAGAAAATAGATTTTGTTCTGTTAGAAGCGACATTACTATATTGACAAGATAGATTAATTTCGATGTAAACGGATAATAGCATTAAACTCAAACTTAAAATAAACATTTAGCACTTTGTGTCCGAATAGTTATTTGCAGGAAGCAATCAAACCTTCTCTTTTACTAATACACCGAACCAAAAACAATTTTTGTCTGCTGTACGTTTTGGGAATTACAATTTTATTAATGAAAAGGTCCTCGCAGACGAGAAGGGGAATTTTTGCTTACGCAACAATGTTCAAATAGGTTGCTAATAACTACATGAAAAACGGGTTGCCTATACACGACTGCCAGTAACGTTATTAATTTTGTCACTGACTATACATGGAGCACAATATATTCGTATCGTTTCTTTAGGGTTAGACGTAATGCGTTAGTTACGGTTTAACATTCAAATCCATAATGGTAATGCTTACTACAATAATGTTTAATTTAATTTTATGAAACTTATTTTTAGGCCCGTTTGACATGACACAGAATTTTGTAAAAAATTATGTTCAAAATTTATTCACAAAATGTTGTTCAAAGCATGTATTACACGATACAAAATTCTTTCCGTGAGCATGCACAAATAGGCATAAATTACATTGACATTTGTGAGAAAACTGACAAAATAATCATCCGACTCTTGATAATGTTGAATTCTATCAAGGTTTCATGATATTAGGTTGATGCATAAGCCCGTAGCTGTTATTTATTATATTTTACCTGAACAAACGACAAAGCAAAGAAACTACAACAATAAAGAAAGTGAGCGAGATAAGATAAAGTGCGTGAGGTGTCAGCGAGGCGGGGTAAACACCTAATAAACATTTACTTCTGTGCCCTCTATGATCGTTGATAAACACTAAAAATTGCTCGCTTGCGCACTGATGCGACGCAGATTGTAAAAAAATTTTGTAGGTTTTAGAACATTAATCCACAGAATTTTGTACAAAATTTTTGTCACGCCTTTGATCTTTTCTACATACAAAGTATTGGTTGAGGTGCAAAATCAAACTCGCAACTACGCCTCTGCTTAGGTAGGAAATTAACAATGTTTGGCAGACATTAGCATCCCGGAAACCCAATCGAAGAAGGGGTAGGTTCCAAACAATTAATTTATAGACGCCACCAACTTATAATTTACTAACATCCGAGGTGGAAAATGGGAAGTCGGACCCCAAGATAGATAATCACCTACCTTTATGTCCCCTATCTGTCCTTAGGTAGACTTAGCTTCAGATATTTCGACGTAAAAGAAAAAGACAAGCTGCCACCAAAACCTCATTTAATTAATACTATAACACAACCCCACAATTACAATTCTTCGGTACAAAATTGTACGCAGAAGTCCCAACTTTACGTTCACGTAACCAAAATAAAAGAATTTAATTGGGCAAAACTCAAACAATTTGAGGAAAATTATTGCGCTCGCCAAAACAGATAATTTTTCATTTCTAGCGCACTAATCGTCGTAGGAGGCCTCCGCGGATTAGAATAATGCGTAAACATTAAGCGACCTAGGAAAGAAAAAAAATTCATGCGGAATAAACCTTGAAAACGCAATACAATCCCAACTATCGGAGCGCCCTTTATATGGTGTACGTAAAATTGTTTTCCCAATAAATGTAATACTACAATTGTACTTAATATCTAAATATTTCCTCAATTAGACCCCAATAGTGCAATTCAGTGACACAAAATCAATTAAATAATTAACTTTTAACCAAAGGTAATGAAGTTGTAAATACAAAGGCAAGGCGATCAAATTTAAAGTGTAAACAATTTTAAATGCACTTCCCTTTTAAAATAGGTAACGGCTATCAGCGCGACCGTGTTCCACGCTCTTTATCGATGGCTCCAAGCGTCTGCTCGGTGTTGGAAAAACCTTCCCAAGGTAACTCGCCGATGTCTGCGTATCAATCGGACCCACTTGCGGAACGTAGAATTTTTCCACTGTGTCGAACCTTAATTACGGGATTTCCAGCCGCGCCAACTTGCCTAAATTAATTCAACGGATATTAGAATTAAAGTTCAGGAAATTAAGACAGGGCAAAATTTTTCTGTCAATAAATAACTCACCAGTTAATGGAAACTGGCATACCACAACAAAAAAATCTTCTTAACCAGCATAAATTCTAAATTGGAAATTGAATTCCTGGAGTTTCTGCTTTCCCTCAACTATAGCAAACGAAATCCTGTGTGTAGTGAACCCCAAATGGGAAAATGAATTCCAAATCGATAAACGATTTACCAAAAATTAGATCACTATTCACAAATATACATCCGGCAAGAACGACAATACTCAAATGTCCTATTTTCGGAAACCGTCGTTAAAATCTGCGCCGTTTGACGGAAGTGTAACTTCGAAATATACTGCTCAACAAAATTAGGGGAACACTTCTTTAGCCGTGCATAATTTTTCAAACTAAAGACAGACGCAAGTATCAACTTTAGTATATTGTGCTTTCAACATTACTTAACAAGATACAAATAACAAATATGCTCTAATTAAACGGTTTTCTTGAGTAATACCAAACTATTGAGAAGACCACCAAAATCGAAATGTGTTTTTTCACTTAAAATGTAATGGAAATTCTGTTAACGCCCGAATACCAAGCTTCAATACCGCGTGTGCCCTGCATTACCTTCAATAATAGCCTGGCAACGTCGAGACATGCTGCGAATAAGACGTCTAACATGTCTTATGGTAGATTTCACCATTCTTCCACAAGGGCCTCTGCCAACCCCTGAAGAGTGAGGTGCAGCAGGACGCTTAATAATGCGCCTATCGAGTAAATCCCAAACGCGTTCCATGGCATTTAAGTCTGGACTCATGGCTGGCCACTCCGTCATTTGGATTTTTTGTTCCTGGAGGAAGTTCGTTGTTAAATTAGCGATATGAACTCTACAATTATCCTGTTGTAGGATTAAGCCATTGCCGAAATTATTCGCAAATGGCACAACATGCTCTTGAAGAATTGTCTCAACATAAATGTATGCGATGAGACGTTGGGGAACGAAAACCAAGTCTGTGCGACCGTCTGTAGCTGTACTAATGCCACCGCACCCCATGACCGGTCCAGCTTCGAATCGGTTCACTTCCTGTAAATAAGCGGCAGTGTATCGCTCTCCAGGACGTCTGTACCCTCGTTTACGACCATCGCAACGAGTTGGACAAAACCGCGACTCGCCTGTAAAAAGCACAGACTTCCAGTGTCGCAGTTGCCATTGCACATATTCGCGGGCAAAGTTTAGACGGCTAACTTTGTGATTCCTGCTCAAGCGAGGAGCTCGCACAGGCCTGCGAGAAGTCATATAGACTTCTATGAGTCGTCTTCTAACCGTGTGATCGGAAACTGTCACACCGGTGGCATTTCGGAGTAGATTTTGTAGCTCACGAGCAGTAGCAGTTCGTCGGCGAAGACAAAAATTAACAATATACCGGTTGTCCCGAGGGGCAGTTTTTCTTTCACGGCCTTGTCCAATTCTCCTGGAATATCGACCCGTTTCTTGGTACCTATGCCAAGCTCTGCAGATAACAGATGGACTCGATTGGATCTGGTTTGCTACATATCGCATAGATCGACCATCTTCAAGCAAAACGACAGCCCTCGCGACTTCAGTTTCACTTAAATAAGGCATTTTTGACTCTGAAGCATTGAAAAAGTCAAAACTGGCTGTTTTACTGTGTCCAATGACTAATTTGATAAATTTCAGATGTTTGCTTTGTGGTCAAAAATCACTTTGTTTTGAGACTTTCTTTACATTTTGGCGTCTACGATGAAAACGAGCAAACGAATCACCGTAATTCTTTTTGCACTTTGTCAATAAAGGTCTGGAGAATAATATAACAAGAAAAAATTCTGTTTCCATCATTTTCTGGAAAACTTACAGGCGCTCAAAAAAGTGTTCCCCTAATTTTGTTGAGCAGTGTATAATAAATTCCTACAAATACGCGAACAACTAAATATGTAGTAAGGGTTGCCTTCAAGTAGGCGCGGAAATCGTTACATTTTGTTGTATGACACGACACAGAATGTTGTAAAAACACTTTGTACTAAATTCTGAACAAAATTTTGTACAAACTGTTTTTACAAAATGTGTCATACAGGCCTTAGTCTAAACCTGGATTTAATTATGAATTTTCATGGTTCTACTGAAAAATGTTTTCCAAAGTTAGTTATGTTCGTCTCAGACGCGGCGCACTCGTGCAATTTGTAATTATGCAGAAATATCAAATGTTCTAATAAAGGTTTTTTTGTATTTGTTGTATGTAAATACTCATTAAACAAAACTTGATTTATTAAATTATTTTTGAGTGAAAATGAATCGCAACAAATTTCCATTACTTATAATACATCAAAATATATTAAATTTTTGTAGAAGGTTCTTGAAATTTTGAATTTGGGCAGTGTAGTGCGGATATTTTAAATTTTAAAATAGTTGTAGAATTATTTATGAAACTGCCAATTCAACAACTGCTGTAAATTAAGTACAAATAAAAATATTTATTTACATACTTATTTTATACTTGTTTAAAATAATCTAATGTTATATCGGTTAATTAATTTTAATTGAATGGTGGCCACTCTTTAAAGTTTAAATTACCGTCCATTTACAACGCGTGACAGTCCTCAAAATGAAAACTAATAGCCACACGAAACGCTGTTTCCATGTCAACTAAGTACAGTGCTGTGTACTAATTTGACAGCTGTTTCGAATTTGAAACTCGCGTTCAAACCAATTCTAGATCTAAATAGAACTTGAAGTTTAAGCTATCTTAAGTTAGGTAGATAATCTTAGTTTACACAATTCGTATGTACATGTACATTCCAAATTTTAATCCGAATGTAAGTTTAACATCTGAATCAGAACTAAATCTGGAACTCCATCGTACATTGCAACTAAATCTGCCATGCGAATCTTTTGACAGTTCACTTATGTCGACGGCTTTGGTAGAAACATCACATCATTGCTGTTGTTGGTACATAACACGAGTGCGTTTCCAAGAACATAATATATGAGTTTTGCCTACCACAGAAAATGTCCCCATAACTTTTACAATCGCCAGTATTTATTGAAGAAAATTTATTTATAAAATTATTTTGTGAAACAATAAGTTCACAGATTATTCATATATATCACAGAATTAAAAAAATTGCTTATAAGTAAGCATTTTTATCTTTCGTAGTGGGTTCGTTGAAGTTCTTAATTTTTGAAGTGTTTTGCTCCTATTTTTCGATTATTTAAAATGCATTGCATAATATTTATTCGTTGTTATTATTACTGTCGCATCCTTGTCTTTCTCATTGAATATTTTTATCATGCTCGAATCCGTTGAATATGCATTAACGTAACTTGAAATTGAAGGATGCTAAATATTAATCTCTTAAGCATATTCAGCAGTTCAGAAGTATGCAAAAATCTAGGAAAAAGACTTTCGCAATTCATGCTAATAAAAGTGTAACCCTTTTTAATTTACAATACGAGAGAAAATCCTCGCATACTAAAAAAAGCTTTGGATATATTTATAAATTCCTTTTAAATAAAATTCTGTGTAAGCTCGAAACATACTTTGCAATTTCCTCTTTCTCGCTTTTCTAACCCTCGCAGCTCGTATCCATAAATCCAAAAGCGCGGATTCTGGGAGTTTTTGTTTTTATATAACGATTTTCTATTTGATGCAATAAAATCAATCGTACCGCCATACAAATACCGAAAAATGAAGGAAAGGCTCCAATCAGAGATCATGATTCCCGTTCCGTTTTCTCGCCGCATGTTTGTAATATGAAAACACGATCCCTCCTAATTGGATGTCAAAGTACATGGAAAACCACTAAGCTTAGACGAAGGGTATTTCGCAAGCACGTCCCTTCGCTTGTTCAAACCTTGTTTAGCAATATCATTAATTAAACGTACCTTTTCGTGTCCGAATACAACTCCTACTTGTTGAATGTAATAATCGATTTACCGAGGGTTCGTTTTGTGCTGAATTATAAACCTAATAACGCGAGCCCTATAGCTTAATAACATTTGGGGTAGATTTTCTGGTTTACAAATAATCAGCTTTCAGTGATACAAGTAAAATTTATTGAGAGATGGCCAAAATTAATAACCGTATAATTGTATAGAAATATTCAAAATTACCGGTAAATGAGAGCACTTTCCGAACATTTATCAGAAACAGAAATGAAACGAAGTGTATTTTTATTAGATACGCATATATTTTCATTTTCAAATACTATCATGTTATTACTTATTCCTGTTCCTTGATTTGTAATGTACGATTTTTCAAACATCTTTTTTAAAGTTCAAATGATGTTATAAAGGATTCGATTAGAGGAGTTGCTTCTACTCGTCCTTCGGGTCACGGAATTCCAATTGCTTCAATTTTCGCCAATTTTTTTCGTTCTCCTGAACTTGTCAGGCGTTATTGGAGCTCAGTAGGGGCGCAAAAAATAATCAATACGTGGACCTTAAGCAGCTAGAAAACTTTTGTGAGATGACTAGCCGATACGTGAAATAAATCAGAAAACTGCCAGTGTTAAAATGTCAAAACAAAGAATACTAGACACACACAAAGCTGATTCAGTGCAATCTCTAAATTGTATCAAATACTTTGTGAGTCAAATCCTGTAAGTAGATCTAGGTACTACCCGGCAACTGGCACAATAAGTCCTACAAACTCGGTCATGTTTGTTCATATCACGCGCTCGTCGTCTCAAATCGTATAACAAATTGTCGCCGTTCATGTTTGTTGCTTTGCACCGCTTACTACATTCAAAAGTCGACTACGTACTCTTTGGAAATTAGTGATAGTGTTTATTGCATTCTACACATATTCATAATGTACTGATATGAATAGGTTCAAACGAGACATGTTAAGGCATAATCAGGTTAAGGTTTGGACAAGTTAGGGCGTGAACAGATTAAGGCATGAACAGGCTAAAACGCAGTCAGGTTAAGGTCTGGAGAGATAAAAACAAAAACAAAGTAAAGTGTGTAGACGTGAAGGCATGGGCAGGTCAAGGCAAGAACAGGATAAGATGGGAACAAGTAGAGGTGTAGGCAAGCTAAAACGTAGAAAGATTAAGCGTAAACAGTGCATATGCTTGTTCCGGTATATGCCATAGCATATACCGGAACAAGCGCATACAAGATCAAGACCTGGAAACATTAAAGCGTGAATACACTAAAGAGTAGCCAATTTAAAGATAAAGGTTAAACCGCAGACAGGTTAAGCCATAAGTAGGTAGATTCGTCAATAAGTTAAGGAAATAAGTTTGTACAGAATAAGGGTGAACATGTACATGCAGGTGCAGGTATACTCATGGGAAAATACAGGCGTGGACAGGTTAAAACATAGAAAGTTCAACTCGTGAACAGGTCATGAAGTGGCCAAATTCAAGTCCAGACAGGGTAAAGATTGAACAAGTTAAGCCGCAACCAGATTGCGATGTGAGCAGGTACAGGCTTGAACTGGTTAGGATGTGGAAAGCTTAAGGAGTTAACAAGTTAAGGCGTGGCCTAATTAGGTTAACAGGTTAAAAAGGCCAAATTCTATCGCAGACAAGGTAATGACTGAACAAGTTAAGTCGCAGCCACGTTAAGGTGTGGGCAGGTACAGGCGTGAACAGGTTAGGATATGTAAAGGTTACGACGTTAACAAGTTAAGGCGTTGCCTAATTGGGTCGCGGACCGGTTACGTGAGCATTATCGCATGGACAGATTTAGATGTGAACAGTTTACGACGTGGAAAATGTAATACGTAAACAGGTTAAGAAGGGCCAAATTCAATGGCAGACAAGGTAATAATTGAACAAGTTAAGCCGCAGCCACGTTAAGGTATCGGCAGGTGCATGCGTGAACAGGTTAGGATGTGGAAAGGTTAGGATGTAGAATGGTTAAGGCGTTAGCAAGTTAAGGTGTGGCCTAATTAGGTTGCAGACAGGTTACGTGAGCATTATCTCATGGACAGATTTAGGTGTGAACAGTTAATGACGGGGAAAGTTTAAAACGTGAACAGGTTAAAGAGTGGCTAAATACAGCCGCGAACAGGTTAAGTCATGAACAGGTTATGAAGTGGGAAGATTAAGGCGCTAACAAGTTAAGGCGTGGCCTAATTAGGTTGCAGTGCTCAGACAAGGTAATGATTGAACAGGGTAAGCCGCATGCACGTTAAGGTGTGGGCAGATACAGGCGTGAACAGGTTAGGATGTAGAATGATTAAGGCGTTAACAAGTTAAGGCGTGGTCTAATTAGGTTGCAGACAAGTTACGTGAGCATTATCGCTTGGACAGATTTAGGTGAGAACAGTTTATGACGTGGAAAGTTTAAGACGTAAACAATTTGAGGAGTGGCCAACTTCAAGCTCAGACAAGGTAATGATTGAACAAGTTAAGCCACAGCCACGTTAAGGTGTGTGCAGCTACAGGCGTAAACAGATTAGGATGTGGAAAGATTAAGGCGTTAACAAGTTAAGGCGTTGACAAGTTAAGGCGTTAACAAGTTAAGGCGTTAACAAGTTAAGGCGTGGCCTAATTAGGTCGCGGCCAGTTTACGTGAGCATTATCGCATGGACAGATTTAGGTGTGAACAGGTTATGACGTGGAAAGCTTATGACGTGGAAATTTTAAGATGTGGGCGGATTAAGGAGTAGCTAAATAGAGCCGCGAACAGGTTAAGTCATGTACAGGTTAGGATGTGGAAATATTAAGGCGTTAACAAGGTAAGGAGTGGCCTAATAAGGCCACGCACAGGTTACGTAAGCATTATCACGTGGACAGATTTAGATGTGCACAGTTTATGACGTGGAAAGATTAAGACATGAGTATGTTAAGGGCTGAACAGGTTAGGATTTGGAAAGATTACGGCGTTAATAAGTTAAAGCGTGGCCTAATTAGGTTGCAGACAGGTTACGTGAGCATTATCACATAGACTGATTTAGGTGTGAACAGTTTATGACGTGGAAAGTTTAAGACGTGAACGGGTTCAGATTTGGGCAGATTAAGTTACTAATAGATTTGAGGAAAAACAAGCTAAAAACGGATTAAGCTATGGGCAGAGATTGGTAAAAATGGTGATAGATAACTTAAGCAGCTTACTATACAGCTAGTCTTGAAGAGCAAATTACGAATTTGAAGGATTTGTAAATTCCGGTTTTTTGAACAGGTTATTTTAATTATATCGGAAAGGTATGAAAAGTAAACAAGGAAACCATAGCGCGCGACGTGCCCAAACACCAAAAAAGCATGCCCGACATGTCAATTTTTGAATTTGGTTGACTAATTCGTTTATGAAAACCAAATCTTGCAACCACATTATCTCGGAAATGTTACAACCACTTAGAAAGGATACTACATTTAGGAAGCTCCAAATAGCACCTAAACAACGAAAAAAGAGGATAATTCCTTTTAATAAAAAAGATAGATCTCTTAAAATCCACATTTACGAGATCTACATTTTTTTCTCAAAATCCGTTAGATTTGTGAAAGTTGTAAAAAACACTAGAATCTCATTCTAAATTAAAGTTGTCAGAGAAAGAATTTAGTTACAGCGACTACATCACTTAAACAAATTTTTTCGAATTATTATTTAACTTTCATCTGAACATGGAAATTGTCTAGTCAAGTCGTTGTTTAACTTTTAATACTTTTAATACTTTATGAACTCCGCCGAGTAAAATACTAGTTAGGGTATCAAAACGTGTATTAGTTGGGTGTATAGTAAATTGTTCTGAAATTTCAGTCTATCCACTTTATTCAAAAACCTTCAATTGAACTTTCATTCACAACAGATCAATCTTTCTGATTTTGCAAATCTATTCTAATGAATACTTGTGTAAAGCATGCTTGCTTGGATACCATTCGTTAAAAGCAGCAGCCATTCTTCGGGGCACTAATTATCGATGCTGTAAATAAACATAATTCTATCAGTTTTTAAAATATTACTAAATCACAACATAAAAAAGTAATGTAATAGCTACAACGGTGTGGCTTAGATTTGATATACAATGTCAAAGTGATTCTCAAGTATGTCTGTAAATCTTCTTTATCGGACAGAAACACGAACAGTTTATGTTAATTTTTACATTAATTTCTAGAAAACGTTTTCTTTCCAAGCGGTTCCCAAATAAATCGAAACGGAGAGATTTGTAAAGTTAACCTGTATATAATAGAACAATTTTCAAATCTTCTTCTATTGCAAAACGGCAACCCTAAATCAACATTACAATACAAAATACAGACACTTTAAAAATATCCAGAATAATAGTATTTTTAAACATAAAACTGCCTGCACCGCTAATAGCAAGGGAAAGCAGCTAAGCAGTTTTTTCTCTTACGACATCAAAATTGCTTATTTTTCCTTGTAGGTTTTTTTATTAGGTAAAGTTTAGGGGAATTTTGATGGGAAAAATTTATAGGCCGAGTTTATTTTGCGAACTTTTTACGAGCAAACGCTCTGTTAGTATAACTTTGTGTGATATCGTTTTTTATTGATTGTTAACAAATGGAAGTTGTGCTGCAAATACCTAGTTTGTCGCAGTTATTCAAGCGTCGGTTTTAAAGCAAAACATTTCATACAGAAAATACTGATAGACGTAATACAGCTATTTTGCGTTGCGTGGTTTTGATTTTCAATACAGGTACGTAATATATTATATATTGACGTTATTAAAAATATTTATATTAAAATTCAACTTTTTATTGCATCTAATAACTAAAATCGACATATTTTCATGGCAACGAGGAAAATTTGTTACATTATTTAATATATAAAATATTTCTTTCCCCTATACACTAAAATTTTAAAGAAGAAAACATTTTCTTTAGCGTAGGTTACCTAGCAAATTCCTCATTCCATACACGTTCGATTTCTACAATAAACAACACTATGGGTATAAACATGGTAAAAGTAATATTAAAATTTACTGAATTCCAAACATTAGTGTCTTTAAAAATCTTCGTACCAGGGAATCAAATATAACGACCGCGTGGGACACCTCCAATCTGACAATTGAGGAAATATTGTACATTCAGTAGACAGTGGGATGTAACATTTGGAAGTTAATTATCCCTCTGTATGTCGGTAATAACATCATGTAAAGCAAACCTAAGCATTTACCCTTAAGAAATGGTATAATAAAAATAATACATTGTCGTGTACGGACAGCAGCGTACTTTTCAAACTTAACCTTAAACTTCTGTTACATGTAATTACTTAATCTTGCATCCGGCTAGCTCTCATAGGGGTCTATCTCAGTTACTGGGTCGCTCATAAATTATAGTACCACACCTTCGTAGTTCGCTGTCATTAACTCAATATCTCCGTATTCTTCATTACTAAATTTCATGGGCGTAGTGGTAACTGTATCACAAGAACTTTTCAAATCAGTAAACACAGTAAACTGTATAATTTTTGACAGATTAATTAGTCACTTGTTTTTCACAGCACGCTTTCATTATCAACACTATCCACGCCTATTTGTTTAACGATTTTAAAAATTTTAGGTAAAGGGAGACTGTGCAATGTAAAACATTGTATGTATTATTGCATAACACTTTAAGATTCGATATCTCCGTTAGGAAGCATTTAAGGACCCACATTTATGTAAACTTTCTACATTAATTTGGTCATTGGAACACGCTGGTGAAGTTTCCCGAAATAAATCTGGACCACCCTGTATATATATATATATATATTCTACGCATTTTTCTATAAGTGCTTTTATTGTCTGTAGGTGGTCGTTTGTGCCATATTTTGCTCGAAACCCTGCTTGCTCCTTAGATTGATAGAAGTCTAATTCATCTCTAACCTAGTTGCTATAATTGTTTTAAAAAGCTTATATAAATGGGTTAGAAGACTAACAGAATACGATTAAAGTGCACAAAATAAAATTTCTTTGTTAAAAAAATTGATTATTCAAATTTTAAGCAAAATAATGCTACCATTAATGTGCAGATCTCAGTTGCGATAAAAAATTATATTTAAAAAACAAATTTAATAACAAAAATTATATTTAAGAAATAACTAAGAAACACACAGGCAGAGGGGTGAATGAAATCAGTGTATGGGAAATTATTGCTAACATACTATTAAGACGTTGCTAAGCAAAGCGGGAGCCGCAATACTCTTGGGTACTATTACTACACTTTGTTTCATATGAAATGCACCACCCATTAAAAATAAAACTACGGGTTTGAAACTTTGCTAAAATATTGTTTCATTATCGTGTATGAAATGATCAGGTTTTGATAAAAAAAGATTAACAATTATAAGAAAACAATAACAACAACGAAAACAAAATTAATAATGTATAACATCGCCATGAACAGCAAAGCAGCATTTACTCGTAGTGGCATGCTTTCTATCAAGTGGTCTATGTTCTCCTCGGTTGTTACATGTTCGATCGGCGATAAGTTCGGTGATCGTGCAGGCCAGGGCAACATTTGCAATTGTGCTTGTTGGAGGTACGTTCTGGTAATGTTTGCAGTGTGTAGACGTGCGTTATCCTGTTGGAAAATACCGTTTGGCAACGTCTGCATGAATGGTACTAACATCGGTTCCAGGACATTATGAATATAGCGATGAGCATTTAAAGTGCCTGGGACGAACACAAGAGGTGATCTTCTACCGAAACAAATCGCACCCCAAACCATAACTCCAGGTGTTAAAGCTGTATGGCGTCTTTCAACAAACTCTAGATTTCGGCTTTCTCCTCGATATCGACGTACCTTCCTACGGCCGTCATTTACTTACAAGCAAAATCTTGATTAGTCACTGAAGACAATGTCGTTCCATTGCTGATTCCAATGCTGCCGCTCTTGACACCAAGCCAACCTAACAGCCTTGTGATGTGCAGTTAAAGGAAGCCGGTGGAATGGGCGGTAGAATCGCAGTCCAAAAGAAGAGATTCTTCTGTAAATTGTTGCTATTGACACGCAGCGGTGAAGAGCTCGCATCCAGTATACAGCAACAGACCTTGTTGTTTGAAATCGGTCTCATGTAGCCATTCTTCGAAGAAATCGATCCTCACGAACATTCCTTCTACGTGGATGTCTACCAGCTGGACGATGTCGCTGAATGCCTTCTTCTGACCAAGCAAACCATATTCGTGCAACTGTAATATGGTCCCGATTTACCATTCTACCAAATTCACGAAAAGAAAGTCCAGCTTCTTTTATGCCGATAATTCGACCTCTATCAAAATCGAAAATGTGGTTAAAATTTTTACGTTGTCTTACTGGAGGCATTTTAAAACATTAATTCTGTTACAAAATGTAACAAAATCTCAAAACAACTAAGTAATGTTTACTAGATATTGTTTTATTGCTAAGCAACAACTTGATGAGAGACAGTAGACGAACACCACAACCATTTGATTTTTTTAATGGAAATAGTGATCATATTATACGCAATAATAAAACATTATTTTAGCAAATTTTCATAAACGTACCTTTATTTTTAATGAGTGATGCATTTCATATGAAACTGAGCATATTTCAAGTCGGCAAATTATTTTAGAATCTTCAATTCTGGTATTTTCATCCTGAATTTGTACTATTTAAAAATCAGGGACTCTACGTTCATTAAGCAATCGAATAAGAGGTTTCTTAAATAGATTTTAAAAGCTTTGCAATACTCTTCGTTTGTGAGTTCCATTTTCGACGTTAAGTACTTCGCATCACCAACAGGTAACACGGATAAGTCATTTTTTGGAGCAATATTTGTCAAAATACTGCATATTCAGAGTCGGAATGGAATTACTTTAATTTTATAATTCGGGTAAATATAAAGAAGAGCATAATGGCTGAGTTTACAGTTAACACAGTTTTAACAGATAAAAAGTTGTAAAGAATATGAAGGAATTAAGAAACAGCTCAGCTTCTGCAATTTTTAGAAAAAAAGAAATAAGGGATAACGTACTAGTTGAACGGGAAACTGACAGATCGATAATCAATCTTGACAAATCACAAATTGCACAACATTTTTCAAGCTCACGTACAAGCGTGCTTGAGTGAGAACTATTACACGAATCCTAGAGTTTCACGGTTTGATGAATGCTTGAAACACATTTAATTCTATAAAATGCTTCTAAGAGCTAGTTATAACCTTAAAAGGATAATAATAAAAGTTTTTAATACGCTAATGAAAACTAGCTATGTATAACGCCTACCTGATGCTAAATCGCCACCGGAGAGCCCTAAAACAACATTGAATCCACCATACTCGCATACTCGAAATAGACCGTTTCAGAGCGAAATTCTCTAATCCACCCTATCTCATTCCTCATTTAAATTTTTGATTACGAGCAGATGAAGTTAAGACTTTTGTCCGTGTTTTATGGGTATTGCCCCAAGGACGACCCGTAATAACGCCGAAATTAGCCGGTATATTATGAAGTTACTCACGAGTAACCACAACGTTGTCGTATTAATATTTGCGTTTGCGAACCCACATTTTAACGCCATTACTGCTGTGGGCGAGGCCAGTAATAGGCTCAAGCAAAATTCGTTGTCATACGGGAATTTATATTACCATTTTCACTGCCTACGAGTACAAACAACATTTCGAGGCGAATTATTGTACACGCCAAAATGTAAAACGAAAACCCGCCGCGAAATCTTCCTCTAACTTTAATTAGCTATCTTGTTAGGGAACGAAATAGCACCCGGAGGGAACTTTCTTGCAGGAAGAATGTTGTTTATTTACTACTCCGGTGGTTAAGGAGGTTGGAGATGGAAATTCTTCTGTGGTGGGTGTAAATAATGCCGCTGTGGACAGTTTCCAATTGTATACCCATCATTAGCCTAGGTCATCGAAAGAATGAACAAGAATACATTTAATACAAATTTGCTTTTCCGCCAATTGACATTACGTACTAACCATTTAAAGTTTATTTTATATTTTTAATTAACGTAACAAAAACTCTCTTAGAGTTTCGTCCTGCCGGTTCATTTTTTCTTTGGTAAGTGCGAACGTTGCGAAATGTATTAAAGCGTGTACGCAGATCGTTAGTTTATCGCCTATGAACTACAAAAAGTATACCAAAGAAAATTAAAGAAACGTAAAACGTCATAGTCCTTTGACACAAGATTACTAGGTTTTGTAATTTATTGTTATGAAGATGTGTGTGGTATTATAAACATTCGTGACCGCGTGCAGTGAGTACGTGTTTAGGGGTATTTGCCGATCTGCATTAAGTGTGTTAGTTTATAGTAAATATAGAACTAGTTCTGACCATAAAAGCGCAACCAAATACCAAATAATACGAGGGATATTTTTAAATAAGGGCCGTTTGGAATGAGAGTGAGAATCATGCGCGATCACCACAGTGCGCTTGCGCGTCTGCTCCCAGCATGTTTTGCGCGCGTTTAGACGCCATTTGCAGCCATATCGTCTGTCTTAGTGCTGAGCTGTAGAAGTATATAATGTTTTAGAAAATTGAGTAGCCCGCCGACTGAGATACGATCTGTAATTCGATTCTTGAGTGCAAGAAACTTGGCAGCAGCGGAAATTCACCGTCTGATTTGTGAAGTTTACGGTGAAAATGCTATGAGTGGCAGTAAAGTTCGAAAGTGGGTGAGAATGTTCACGGAGAGGCGGGTTAATGTGCATGATGAGCCACACCCTGGCCAACCTTCTCTGATTTCTGAAGATTTGGTTCGTAATGTAGACAACAAAATTCGAGAGGACCGACGCTTCACGATTTCAAAGTTATCAATTGAATTTCCACAGATTTCAAGATCAGTTTTGTACACCATTGTTTCGGAGAAACTGAATTATCGAAAATTGTGTCCTCGGTGGGTTTCAAGACTGCTTTCTGACGATCACAAAACAAAAAGATTGGACTGTGCTTTATCGTTTTTAACTCGATACAATCAGGAAGGAGATGAATTGTTGGCCCACATCGTTACAGGAGATGAGACTTATGTGTCTCACATGACTACTGAGTCCAAGCAACAGTCAATGGAATGGCGACACGCATCGTCGCCAAGCAGAGTGAAAGCCAAGCAGACAATTTCATCACGAAAGATCATGGCAATTGTCTTTCAGGACAGGAAAGGGATTTTGTTAGTGAATTTTATGCCGAGAGGCACAACAATTAATTCTGATGCGTATTGTGTGACCTTGAAAAAACTCCGGCGTGCTATACAAAACAAGCGGCATGGTCTACTGTCTTCCAGTGTGATGTTGATCCATGACAATGCAAGGCCACATGTTTCTGCACAAACACAAGGTCTAATCAGGTGTTGTGGATGGGAACAACTGGATCATCCACCTTGTAGTCCAGCACTTGCACCCAGCGATTTTCATTTGTTTCCGTACTTAAAGGAATTCCTTGGTGGTCAACGGTTCAACGACGACGAAGACGTGAAAACTGTAGTCATGGATTGGGCTTGTTCACAGACGGCAGATTTGTTTGACGTCGGAATTCAGAAACTTGTTGAGTGGTATGACAAATGTTTGAACAAAAATGGAAATTATGTAGAAAAGTAGATAAAAGTATGTAGAATATGGAAAAAAATTATATTTTAATGATATTTACAGTATTTTTCTTCTTATTTAAAAAAACACGCTTTGTATATTTACAACTTATTGTAAACGTAGACATAGTACATACGAGACTTATTCAGAAACTAAAGGCCGTTTAAATATTCCCTCCGAATAAGCGGCGTAGTCAAAAACGAAAATACAGCCGAAATTTACCGTCACATATACGAGGTTCATTGTCCAGGCATCATGAGATCATTTCAGAGATGACTAAATAAACGTGCACGATGAGGAATGAAGTGGAAGACGTCCTGTTGTCAACCACGATCTTGTGGAAAAAGTGAACAAAAAAATTAATCAAGATCGGCATTTACGATTTCGGTAGTGATGAGTACCCAATCACATTGTGACGGGCAACGAGACTTGGATTTCGTGCACAAATATTGAAACCAACCAACAAGTAATGTAAGGGAAGCATGCGTGTTCTCCCAAAGTCAAAACATTCAAGCAAATCTTCTCGAACCGAATGCTTATGCCTGTTTTTTGGAACAGCAGAACCGTATTGTTGTTTGACTTGCTGGAACATGATACGATAATTAATGAAGATGTGTATGGTGACCTTAAGAAAATTGAAAAGGACGATTCAAAACAAAAGGCGGAGATAACTGACCTTTTAACTCGTGCTTTTGCACGATAACGTCCGACTGCACGCGGTGGCTCGCACCGTGCAACTCATTGAGTAATTCAATTAGAAATCTGGCAGTAACCTTCTATGACGAAGGTATCCAAAACTTGTACTGCGGTATGATAAGTATTTAAATTTAAATGGTGATTATGTAGAGAAGTAGTTTAGGAACGCATTTTTTCAACTTTACATTTTGGTTTCACATCGTTTATTTTCTTATACGCTTCATATTGAAAACATGCGAAAATTTAAGGATTCTATTTTTTGCTGAATAAGTGCATTTAAGCCTAAGAAAGTGGTAAGAGCCTATTATAAACGAATGTTAATTCAGATAGACTTGATATATCGGCTCAAATTTAGCAATCTGGAATCTATATGTAAGTGCACTGTTAACAGTCTCAATCTCCTGTTCGCAGTTCCTAAATTGGTATTTCTACATAAAATTTATTTTCTAGCAATCATAATTTTTGAGAGACGTCATGTGACGTGAACTGAGGTAAATAATTGCGTTATATACACTTTTTATGAGGTGTAATGCGAATTAAAATGTGATTAGTTCAATAAAATACAATTAGCTACTAAGTATTATTTATGGTTATACTTTTCTGAAAGAAGCACGAATATAATGAAAACTTTTATTACTTGAAAAGCAGCAAAGTGCGCGCGCGTTTATGAGCCCTTAATTTTAACGATTTCCTAAACAATACGTTAAAATCGTTGAGTCTACAAAGTATTTAATGGGAAATGAAGAATTAAACTAAATATGGTGCGAAATCGTTTGAATGTGAAAAATATGGATTCTTAAAAGTCCGCGTCTCTTCTTTATAAATGGGTTCTCATCATTTCCGATACAGTATCTTTTACGAACGATTCGTTATCAGTTTTCAGTTTTGCTTTTATTTCATTTATACTCTACAGCATTGATATGAAATAAAGCGCAAAGCTGTATTTAAATTAGTTATTTTTTAACGTTATATTTATTTGGCAAATTACTAGAAGAAGTTGTAAATATAAATGTTTCTGTGGAAATAATTTGGCAAATAAATATATTGGTACATTCATGTTGTGGTGATATTTCACTAAAGAAAAAGTCTTGCATTATTGATATGTTTCGTAATATAATAATCTAAAAAAACATTCTAGTGAGA
>JABXWE010045316.1:0-11745 GCA_014611495.1 Limonius californicus
GGATGTTTATTCCACGGATATGTTGGCTGTATATACTTACTTGAATACTTTTTCTTTGCATATGATTCCATAGATTTTCAGTGATATTTTTTCCATGAATATTTTTCCCTTTATATTTATTCCTTTGGATATTCTTCCATGTATATATTTTGTTAGATATTTTTCTGCGGATATTTATTCCCGGGATATGTTTCTTGTACATTAATATATTTTTTCTACATTTCTTCAATGGATTTCTTCTCTTTGATTTTTTCGCCTATATTGATTAAACTGTATATTTTATGCGTTGATAATTCTTTTTTTGGATAGTTCTTCCGTGGATACTTTGCAGAGTAACATAGCACATATCATTTTTAATTCTTTTCAATGGCGAGAAATGCATGGATTACTGTATCTGTATGTCTTTTCTGATGGTTAAAAACTACGTATTGCCAATAATATTAGTTGCTGTAATTTTTGGATTTCTGTCTAACAAATAATAAAAATGAAGAAACCGGGTACACCAAAAGGATTTTAGTTTCTTGTTCTAATGGCGTATATTTAATTATGAGAATAGACACATCTGAGTTTATAATAATCAAGACATACTCTTAAAACAATACAAAATCAAATCCTCGGGGTACTGATTGTCCTTAACCAGTATGATTTTAATGTTAAAGGTTAAGTTTTAGAATTTATAGCGATTTTCTAGTTTTAACTACGCTTTTTCAATTTATCGAAGAAACGGAATTTATATAATTAGGATTGTAGCCATTCGAAATTAAACACTGTATGAGTATGGAATTTTAATTATGAAATTTAGCGATTGTCAATTAAACATACAAGCTGAATTAGACTCGTAGTTTATTGGAATCGTAGTCTGGTAGCATGTGGTAATCAAAAAATTTTAATAAGCATTTCAATTTAATTAGACACATTCTACATGATGTAACTGTGTAACTTATGTAAATATTTTTTAATAATTATAAATTTATAGTATTTTAAATAGAAAATCATATTACGTAAGTATAAAAAGATAAAATGTAAATAAAATTTCAGTAGATATTTAAATTAGGCAGGTAAAAAGTAATATTATACCAGTTATGATTAGTTTAAGAAATGCCTTACCTGCCTCTATATTAAAATATATAATTTGGGTGCAAGAGCGACACAACATCCGTTTCTCGCTTAGTTAACCACGACAGGGGTTTAACATACTACACTTTATTTTTGAACTATTGTAAAGCAAAGAGGTTTAAGCTTCTGAAGTTTTCTGATTTACAATAAAAGAATATATAACACAATTAATCTTAGTTATTTTTATAAACTGATTGTGGAATTACGCGACCAAGAGATAGATTGCAACAGTATCCTAGATTTTTGAAACTAAACACATATTTATATATGATAGGGAACGAATCAACTTTGACAATTTGTAGATGTTTAGATCATAATTTACTCATTATGTAGATCAGTGGTTCCCAAACTTTTTTGAAGCGCGTCCCCCTTTTTGTCAAAAATTTTCTCCCGACCCCCCTCTTGTACCCGACCCGACCCCCCTCTTGTACTCAGCTTTATTTAAAATCATCAGTCAACTGACGCCATCTATTACCAAGTAGCGCAATTTATTTATTCGTTTTCCGTGTTAGTGAAAATTTCCCATATTCGGAAGGGTGGTAGATGGTACTGGAACCATCCTGAAAATCCATTTTGCTTTATATAAGCAGCGAACCGCGATGATATTATTCATCAATTCAAAATCGTGTACTGTACTGCTGACTGTGTGTTGAGTGACAAATATTTAACGTCAAATACTCGTTTTGTTAAAGATGGATACATTTACAAAACGGTCATTAAAACCTTTCGCCTGTGCAATGACAAGAATACAAACCAAAATATCTCAAATACGGTTTGACCGTTATTTCGCAGAAACCCTAGTCTGCAATTTGACGAAAAGCGTTGTCGAAAGAAAGTATGAAGCGATCGAAGATATTTTGACATTTAAATACCAAACAACCAGACAAAATAGAAAAGCCCGTGGAATTCTTTTAAAGAAAACTAAACTCCTCCCACAAAGAGCAAGTCATTGTTACACCAGCAACCACTATTAATGAAAAAACACTACTATAAAGTTATCGAGTTGCATTTCCTATTGCAAAAACTAGTCAGCCACATACAAATGCTGAAGATCTTATTTTACCAGCAGCTGTTAAAATGATACAAATAATGGTTGGTGAAAAAGAGACTGTAAAGCTGAAAGCAATACCCTCTCTAATAATACAATCCGAAGGAGAATAAGTGATCTGGCAGAAAATAGTCGAAGTCAAGTTGTTGAAACTATTAAGAAGTGCACGTACTTACCACTACAGGTGGACGAATCCACGGATATTTTTAACTGTGCCCAATTATAGCATTTGTAAGATACAATACTGGACATAGTATCACAGAAGATATTTTATTTTGGACTCTATTAGAGATCAATACCACCGGAAAATTTTTATTCGACACGTTCCTGCAAAGTACCAATGAGTACGAGATTGACTGGGAAAAATGCACCGATGGCACCAAGGCCATGACAGGACACCAATCGGGTCTTATGGTCAAATTAAAAGACACCAAATCGTACATAGTTACACTGTTTTTTACATCGAGAAGCTTTTGCATCAAAATCTTTGCTCTCTGAAGGATTGTGTGTTGAAGAATGTCATTAAAGTGGTTAATTCCATCAAGGGAAAAACATTACATACGCAAATCATCTTTATCATACGGAAGTAAAATGGCTTTCGAGGGGTAACGTCTTGAGAAGAGTTTTCCAGTTAAAAGCAAAACCTTTGATGTGCCTGCAAGATGAGAACCCGGAATATTAGAACATATTTTCCAGTTCCCTTTGGCTTCTTTAGGCAAGGTTTCCTTGCTGATATTTTCAAGTACTTAAACACTCTGAACAGCAGTTTGCAAGGCCGCGATATTAACATAATATCAGCGACGGCCAAAATTAGCGAATTTATAAAAATATGTGATTTTAGGTCGATTTCAGTTGGAAAAAAAGAAGTTTGATTCATTCCAGTGCGTTTAAGAACTCACGGACGACTTAGTTACGGATGATAATATGATAAATTCTGAGCACGCGTTTACATATATGCAAATTAGTTTGCACAATTTAAAACAACAGCTAATTGACTATTGCCCCAAAGAAATTCAAAACAGTTATGGCAGTTACAGATGGATAGTGAATCTGTTTTTAGATAATTCCGTTGAACAAGTTGAAGTTTCGACAAATATAAAAGAAAAACTTATTGGAATACCATGTGATGGAATGTTGAAATTAGACCTATTTTCCCAGAGCGTGGATTGGACCAATTTTGGACCAAAAGAATGCAACAATAGCCCGAGCTTGCGGACAAAGCTATAAAGTGTTTCGTGCCATTTGGTACGTCATATTTGTGCGAATTAAGTTTCTCGTCTATGACGGTCATCAAAACAAAAGTAAAAAATCGCCTCGCAACTTGAGAATTATATTATCGTGTGTGTATCGAATATAGCGCTAATTTCGGGAAAAAACGACACATGCATCGCATTAATATTTGTACTTTGCAGCTTGTTTTTATGTTTAGGTTCTTGCAGTTATTGAAAATTTAAATTTTTTAATTGTGGTTTATTATTGTTGTTGAAACGCAGAAATAAATGTCTTGCAAAGGCATTTTGTTGTATTTTGGAAATCCTTCCGCGACCCCCCTAACCCTATATTCCAACCCCCTAGGGGGTTGCGTCCCACACTTTGGGAACCACTGATGTAGATAAAATATTATACAAATACGTACAATACTCATATAATATCGTGTGTTATGCACATGTTGCTGAAGAGCATATAGGCAACCAATCTTTCATCTACGCGCTTTGTCAATTCGTTGATGTACTAAATAAATGTCAACATACAGGAGTTGATTCGCTGTCTTAGAGCATAATATTCAGTAATAGAAATAAGAATTCCTCTGAGATGCATTAGCGATGAATACTCTAGTTCCTACACATTTGCATACAATAACGACTAAAAATTAAAAATTGTAATATACAAGTTACAAGGACGGACAAGGACAAATTATAATTTAAATTTTCAAATATTAATTTTGTAAAGCTATTCCGTTCTAGCTACTGGCACAATTTTTTATTGCGCCTCACAGAAACAATAAAAAGAACCACGCTAACACTTTTAGTTTTTTATTTTAATAGGAAAACAAAGCATCACTTGTGACCTTCGCTAATAAACAATAACAACTCTGAGAATGTTCTTAATCTAGAATTCATTTGCATTGAAAAATCATTCACATAGAGCACGTCTGGTTTGCTATACTTATATTATAGCTTATTTTTAAAGCCGTCCACGTAATGAATGGAAGTATTTCAGCAAACTTACTGTCTAAATCTTATCCGCAACCAATGTCGCGTATTATGCTCTTGTTCGTTGTTTTAAAAATATACAATCTGGTTGTATTACAGTGCACATTCCTTGTTTAAATGCAAAGCAAAAAATTCCGGTTTTACTTCGATGGATTTAAAAGGCACCTTCATGTGACACCCATAGTTGTTCCTCTGCTCGAGTAAACGCCTTTTTGCCCTATTGTTTACGAAACCAAAACAACATTTTTGCTGTTATTAGTTTGGGATTATAATTATTTAAAGACGAACAACATAAACTTGAAAGTTTTGCCAAGGATTGCGATTAATTATAATGTTTATTACATATACCCTGCTTAGAACATTTGCTATTAAAATTGTGCTGTAGGTACTCTAAGTTATCACCTCTAATTTTAGGGATTTTTCCAAAGAGATTAATACGTTTTATCAAAGAATATGTAATTTTGCAAGTTCCTTGGGACGGCGAGCGACATTTAAACGTTCGTCACGTCTCAAGGTTCCAGAGAGAATGAGAAAATATTTTACGTTTGGCAACTTTAACGTTTTTAATACAAATTGCTGTCAAATATTGGCGGAAATTTGTTTTATTGCACTTGCTACGTGCTAGCAAAACCTTCTAGAAAATTGTTTAGGAGATAAAGTGTATTAAATACAATAGTAGAAAATTAATTATAGAATTTTTTAAGCATGGGACGTATGATTGTTGTTTTCTTGTTTTGTTCTAGCATTTAACAAATATAATTTTTTGCTATATTCGTAAATATGGCTTTTTGTAATTTTACTCTAGTTAAACTGATAATATAACTGCTATAACATCAAAAATGATAAAAACTATAAAAAAATTCTTGAGTGAATTTTTAATTCGGCGGTGATTAGTTAGAGATATTTAAAAATGTTTATCTTAAATGGCTTATTGCTGTAGTTATCTCATTACACTAATGTAATTGATTGATTGTGATTTGCCTAAAGAAAATGAAAATGAAGCCAAACGATATTTCAAGCGACCTTGGCAAAGAATTTTAATTAAGTCGTTTAAATGCAAAATATAGGCGGCTTCTTGCATAATTAATATAAAACAATACAAATACAAACACAGTGATATGTAAAATCAATATAAATATTCTGGTTTCACAGAAACTTACCCAGAAAATTAAAAAGAAATTTAATTTTTCGATAAACAGTTGGCACGTCTTTATCAAGCTACTTATGTTATCATCATCTAATTTGACATTTTAACGGAACTATTTTATTTGGAGTTGTAGAAACTCAAAAAAGTTTTTTAAATATCGGTTCATGGGTATGTTTGTGTATATGTAATATACAGGATGTATTTAAATAAAACAGCACAATACACCACTGGATCTAGATGCAAAATAAAACGATTGAACTCAACTTACCTATACAGGGTGTATCAGAAATAGGTACACATATTTAAACCAGTAATAGATTGGCTCAAGTAGAATTTACGTTTATTTTTTTGAATTGAAAAATAAAATTTTTTGTTTTAGAACTGCTGATGATACATAGAAAATGCATTTAAGCTGTAGAAGGTTATTACCTAATTGTAAAGTAAATCCAAAGTGACAACCACGTAAAAACTTGTCTGGCTTGTGATAAACTACGGAATTGGGAGGGGTCAAGGTTTAATTGAAGCAGTTGTAAATTGAAAGTATTTAAAAATTTCATTTACTGCTAAATTAAATTTTTGCGTTTTTACTTTATCATGGGGTATAAAAATTATAAACAAGAGCTGCTTTTTGCAAAAAAAAAACTCCAAACGCATAAAGTATTTAAAAAAGTACTAAATCATTTCAGAATACCCATTATTTATTTAAAGCAATTTTAACATAACTGAAAAAACATAAAAAACAGTTTACCTCAAAAGTGAAAAGTGGATCACAATAAATGTTCAAAATGACGACCACCACTAAACACACAAGCTTCTGCACGTCGAAGCATTGAATTACGTATCCTTGTGAAAACGATAACATCTTGCCGAATCCTATCGAATATTCTTTACGGAAAAACAAAAGTTTTGCGAGTAGGATAAGTGTGAGCGTTTTAGAGCCTCCCCCACTATACCAACTATTTCAAATTCGAAGTTAACGATTTTCACAGTTAAAAACACATTCTTTTATTGTTGTAGACCATGTCTAGGTCGAGATAATGTTCAAGGTCGTCCACGTTATTTTGAAGGTCGCAGTTATTTTCAAGTTGTGCGCTATCACTTTTTACTTACCTATTTTATTTCAAACAGAAGGTGGTGGGAAGGTTGCAGAACAATTATACCCTACGTTTGAGAATAAAATATACGCTTATTCCTATATATTGTATTCGATTTAACATGGCTTGTCTTTCGGGGCCTTCGGAAAATTGTGAAAAATTCTTTTTTATGACCTGATACTAAAGAACCGTTGGTTCAATTCAAGTAAACCTTAATGTATTAAATAGTCACAAAATATTAAAATTATATTGTTTACAAAATTATTGGGAAAATAATCATTGTAAAATAGCGCGTTTTAAAAATTGTTCAAATTTCCGATTGCAACGATAAGAATTTGGATCAAGCAGCGGGCTACAAATTGTATTATATTTATTAAGGAGGCTTGTTCTCAGGCGTTTTGGCAATTTTTGAAAATGGCTCCTGATATTCAAAAGCCGGTAATTCAATGGGCATAAACTTTAAGCTATTAATATTCATGTTGGTATTAGAATTATTGCAATTGTGAAATTATTGGGAATAAAATAATTGTAAACATGGGGCGTTTTTCAAATATCCCTAAAACGGTTTTTAGGAATTTTATTAAATTTTGAGGTGTTAACATGTTGTAATTTATATACTGAGCTCGTCTCACAAACTTTATAAAGATATTTTTAAAAAATTTAAATTTAGTCCCATAATATTAATAAATGAAAAATAAATGAAAAATGTGATTTGAAATGTGAAAGCTAATTAAGAATACAAGGAAATATTAAAAATTAAACATTGAAAAAAATTAATTTAGAATTATGAACGTCCGTGTTGAATAGTGTTGTTAAAGTGTTTGGATGCAATTATTTTTGAAAATTTCGACTATAATCCTTGTTTACTGAACATTAGCTTCAGGTACTTATTTCTTCCTTGCGTAAGACCATTTCGCGTGTATATCAACCGCACTCGGGTATACTTTAGTTATGTTAGCAGTTTCACTTACTACCTGTGTCAGTCTAAAAGTAGGTATTGGAAGTATAACTGAAAGTTAGGTATGCTACAAAGCAATAACTTTGACAAAGCAATGTTCCACATATAAGTACACATTTTTCTATTTTCATATTTTACAATTATTGTGATCTTGTTGGGCCTTAGAATGTGATTCAAGTAATACATTATTGTATTATTATTATTATTAAAATATGCAGATAATGTGAAAAGTGTACATGGAACTCCGGTGTAAGTGTATAGCTAATTTTTAAATTTTGTTTTGAAGGTTTTTATGGAAACGTGAAGTAATCTATTTACATTAAAAATAATTATGAAAGACTTACCGTGCTTCGGTGTCGATGGCCAATTTGTTGTTATTGCTTTCAACAATAGCGGTAGTCTTCAGCTTATTGTCTTCCGCACCTATGAGCACCTCCGTCCGTCCATTCTGGAAAGGCGAAGACGATCTCCTATCTCCTAACGTCCTTACTTCTAGGGATTGCGAGGGGGTTTCTTTATTTTGATTTG
Source organism: Limonius californicus (assembly GCA_014611495.1). NCBI lineage: Eukaryota > Metazoa > Arthropoda > Insecta > Coleoptera > Elateridae > Limonius > Limonius californicus. The sequence goes on from JABXWE010045316.1 coordinate 8,105, forward strand.
ACGATACGGTTGCGACTTTTCCCTTTTCGGCGGTTACTCTAACATCGTTTGGCACTTTGTTTAATTCTTTGATGGATTTCTTATCCCCAAACTGTTGCGTTAAAATAATATCACTAGATTCATGTCCGTTTGTTTGATTTGTAGGCAGTAGTTTTGACGTGGTGATGGATTCCTTCGAGGACACCACCGCCGTCGTGATCGCTCCGCCGCCGGGCTTGCTTACGGTGGGGTTGTTGTTTAAAGGCTCGGTGGCAGTCAAAGATGTCACGTATATTGGCGAGTTGCTCAAAAACCCGTTCAAGTCTTCGCTTGTTGTCGTTTGCTGATTTAACTGCGAACAAATTTTCATTATCACTAAACAAATACGTACGATGGGAGCGTTAAAAAAATGAATGTTGAAAAGTATGCTATGACTCGAAACCTACAAGGTCTCCAAGAACTACTAAAAATGGTAGAACGTGAGAGCCATTTTGTGAAATATTTTGAATAATAATAATAATAATGGTGAGGCTCTAAACTCTATGAGGACTTTGGCCTGCAAAGCTCCAGTATCCTTGCTCACAAGCCCGGTTGTTGCGTGCCAAATTCATGACACGTGGTGATGTGGTGAGCATCATGCAGTAGACAACCGCACGATTACCCCTTGTTCATTCGAACACAAGTACCCAATTATTTAAAGCGACTGAGTGGATATGAAATATGAACTTCCGACATTCCTCCGCATCGCAGCCCAGTGCTCTAACCAGTGAATTACATTAGCGTTATAAAATATTTTAAATATAATTTTAAAAGTCTAGACAGTATTACTGTATACAAAGACACCCGAAAAGAAAAAAATATAAAACGCACATCAACTGAAAATGCTTATCCTACAAGACAATGAAAACTTAAGTGTATTAATATATTAAAGAACGGAATTTTAATGAGCTTTAGGTACAGCGCGTACAAACAAAAATAAATTGGTGTACGCCGTTACAGACACCTTAAAGTTGGCATTATTGTTTATTAACTTGTCCTAGTTGAAGTTTTAGACAATTTAACTAATCGGGTTGTAATCAGTTTCAGGCATCGTGCTAAGAAAGCAGACAGCTGTTGACGTTTATTATCGCTCTTAGTGTGATTACATTTAATAACAATGTCCAGGTACAGTAATAATTTTATGAATAATATGCAGATTTATCGGTTACTTAGATATTGAAAAATATAGTTCATGTCTGTAATTTAAATAAAAGGTCTGGAAAAGCAACTGGCAACACGAATTGAAGAACGTATCGATGGATCAAAGCAGAAAACAGGCGTAAGCTTATAAACCAATTTCTGATTTTCTATTTTCAATAATTTCCTCTCCATTTTCGTTTAGTTATTTATTATTCCAATAAATATTTTAAAATTACATTGGTGTTGATTTAAATCAAAGATTTCCGATTTTTCGTTCTAATTAATGCGTTACATTAATGTAAGACGAATATCTCGTACTCATCAAACAAAACTCTGGAAGATTTTCATTAAATTAGCTTTAAATATTAATGCACAGTACGCGTCGTTCAGTTTAATGTCTAGGTGTTTGTGTAAAGAGCTCATTTTATCGACTTTTTCTGGAACCAGCAAGTGCCAGCTTGCTCTAATTTCGTTTTTTTAAAGCTCGGTATAAGTATTTCACACTATAAGTAAATGCATGAACTTAATTCCTTAACTTTGCCTACAAAACGAAGATCCCAGGAATTCCTTATGTATTTACATTACGAGGATTGTTCTGCCGGGATTGTTAGCCATTGTTTGGGCATCCTGTATAAAGCCCTAACTTCTCTCTCATTGGCTCTATCATGAATTGTTTAATAAATGTACACGTGCATGGTAAAGTTAAAAAAATGACATGTAAATTTAAATAATAGTAATCAAAAATAAAATAAACGGACGAGTATTGACCGTGCTTCTACCTCCCGCCGCCCGCTATCCATTGGTGGATGGGTATATACAGAGCACAGATTTCAGTGAGAAATCGTTCTGTGTTTGTGTCGGTTTAATTTTTTTTTAGATGTTTTGAAAAAAGTAGGCTATTATTTTTCTTGGTTGCCTAGGGATTTTAAACCAGAGAGTTGCGACTTACTTTCATATAATATGTACATATAGTCGTTAGGTTAAATTAGAAGAGCTAGCGACCATAAAACTCTAAGTCTGTATGACGGACGAATATTGACCGTGCTTCTACCTCCCGTCGCCCACTATCCATTCTCGGGTGGGTATATAAAGCGCACAAATTTTAGTAAGAAATCGCCGTGGAAAGTGGTTCAGCGGTAGAAGGTATACATTTCATTCGGGAGGTCTAGGATTCGAACCCCTTGGCCGCCTGTACTGACTTAGGTTTTGCGTGGTTTTCCTGGGTTATTTAGTCATATGTCATTCTCCATATTTCCTGTCCTTACACACCCGTTACTTGCTGAAAAGGGGTCGAAGGTGTCATTGCGGAATCCAACGGACCCCTATAGCGGCCCACCCCTTTGTATGGAATGAATCTACGGTGACTTTCCTTTTAGTGAGAAATCATTTTGTGTTCATTTTGACTTAATTTTTGTTATTGTTGTAGGTAGTTCACGAAAAATAACCTATTCTCATTGTTCCGGAGAGCTCCAGCTTACTTTCACCCCTGCTGCTAAATATAACTCTCTCACCGCCTGGGTATATCGTGCGCTACTTTGGAAACACCCTGTATTATAAAAACCAATCGCAGCGAAAGGAATTTCAATCATAACTCGTTAAATCTAATCTTTGAACACACCTATAACACACAGGCCTGTAATAAGCAGCTTATATTTGATATGTATTATAGTGAACGGATTTTGAAACCCATATAATATAGATAGAAAGCAACGGCTTTTGAAATTGTTCAGAAATGATAAATTACTTGCTCGCTGCTGATGGATGTAGTTATTCATCCTAATTTAAAATTCGTTTCTACAGCGTCCGTGGACGTGGGAAAATGCTTTGTTTGAAATTATAATGCCTCTATCGAGCAAGGTTGCCAAAATAATGATAATACCGCGCAATTAGTACATTTGAAATTTGTTTTTTAATGGTAATTATCATATTGTCGGCGACTTCCGTAAATGGGCAATTTTCTGCCGCTTCCGTTATTCTAGGCGTAACCTCACAAGGCATAAGTTAATTCTTCACACCATACTTAGTATTAAAAGAGCACGTTTTATTTTTTTACAGTATAAAGCGAAGGTTGCAATGTTCGCACAATAGTAAGACAACCGTTTTAGTTTTAATAAAGCTAATGTTAAACTGACTTACACATGTGGAACTTCTATTTAAAAATATGTGTCTATGAATTATTTATATGCATCTTACATTTCATGATATGAAATACTCATATTTAAATTAATTTCTCTTAACAGAATACGAAACAGTTTTCACCACATTGTTTGGTAAATACCATATATACGATATTTCGGTTTATATAAAAAGTTGTTCTAAAGCGCTTCAGTTAGCAACATATATTAACACTCTAATAAATAAAAAAATAATAAATATGTACCTACACTTATTAAAAATTGTATTTATTTAAATTTATACTTTGTTGTGTTTGCAATGTTTTGTAGCAATTGCTTGTATTTAATAATATCACCTCAACTATATAC
>JABXWE010045317.1:0-15138 GCA_014611495.1 Limonius californicus
GACCATTAATGATACACTTAAGCCCAGCCGAGTTAAGCCACAGGATGAAAAAGAAAAACCTGCATCCAAAGCCCACCTGCCATACATCAAAGGAACAACAGACAAAATCTCTAGAATTCTACGAAGACACAATGTGGAAACTACATTCACAACAAACAGAAAGATCAGCTCCATTCTACGAAACCCCAAAACAAGGATACCTCTGGAGAATCAAGGTGTCTACGAAATTCCTTGCCAGGACTGCGATCAAACATACATAGGTCAAACGAATAGACGAGTCAATGTGAGAAAAGAAGAACACGAGAATGCGGTACGAAAGAACGAGAAGACTTCATCACTGGCACAACACGTAAGCACAACATCTCACAAAATTGCTTTCGAAAACACCAAAGTACTGGCCAACATAGGACACCTGAAATCAAGAATAATAAGGGAAGCAATAGAAATCGAGAAACACCCAAGAAATCTAAATTCTCGTGATGACACCCAAAGACTACCACCTGCTTGGAAACCGGTTCTCGCCAAAAAACAAATACACTACAGAAACCAGCAAGAAAATACAAATCCACCTCAACAAAATCAGAACATTCCAGCCATAGCCGGTCCCGTCACACGCAACCGAGCGCGAAATCAACAAAGCGCAACCACATGGAACGGCCAAGAAGTATATATAGCTCCAGCAGAAACGAACGTCAACAGTCGTATTACAAGAAGCATCAGCAGAAAGTTATCCGACAAGACCTGAAGATGGCAAATGTGACTTTGCCGAAACGTCGTCAAGACAACCAGCCCGGTCCGTCCCAGGACCAAGAAGTTGCTACGCGGAAGAATTCCTGGAAACCAACCACAGCATATATATATATATATAATTATATACAGGGTGTATCATTAATATTGCGAAAAAATTCATGGTGAGATTCCTTGCATAAAAATAAGAATAAAAGTTCATATAAACATGTTTCCAAAAATGCCTCGTTTCCGAGATACAGGGCGTTGAATATTATGCAATTAACAATAGGACAATAATGCCATGTAAACAACAATAGCAACAACAACAATAAGTTATAACAGTTGTTGAAAATGACTACCCCCAACATCAATACAGGCTTCTAATCTGCGACGCATTGATTGGCGAACACGTTCAAAAATTCCGGGTGTGTGACGAATTGTTTGACAAGCTGCTATTATACGATTTCTTAATTCCTCGAGCGTTTCAATCGGGTTCGTATAAACCAAATGTTTAAGGTGACCCCAGAGGAAAAAATCCAATGGATTTAAGTCCGGAGATCGCGCAGGCCAGGGTTGTATGCCTCCTCGACCTATCCAACGGTTTGGGTACACAGTGTTCAAATATTCTCGAGCAACTAAACTGAAATGAGGCGGAGCTCCATCGTGCATGAAATACATTTGTAATCTTAATGGCAGTAGGACGTCTTCCAATAGCATCGGCAGCTCCTCTTCAAGAAAATGGCGATAAATTGCTCCAGTTAACCTCGCTGGTAAAAAGAATGGACCTATCAAGTGGTCTCCGACAATTCCGATCCATACATTCACTGAAAACTGATGTTGATGGCGGCCTGCTCTTATTGCATGCGGGTTCTCATCAGCCCATTGGTGATTGTTGTGGAAATTCATTATGGCTTCTCTGGAAAAATTTGCCTCATCAGTGAACAGTATTTCTGCAACGAACTGTGGATTTTCAGCAATTTTTTGTTGCATCCATCGACAAAAAGTTACTCTTGGAAGAAAATCAGTTGGTAAAAGTGCCTGCACTCGTTGAATGTGATAGGGGTATAAAAGTTGATTCTTCAGTATCCGGAAAACTGTCATATGACTGACATTTACATTTGCAGCAATCTTCCTGGTACTTGTAGTAGGATTTTCGTCAATTTCGTGGAGCACCTCTTCTTCCACTTGTACAGTTGCTGCTGTGCAAGGTCGCCCATTTTCAGCGGTAAGTTTTCGAAAACTTCCAGTTTCTCTAAGACGTTGATGCAGACGAGAAAATATCGAATGATGTGGTATTACACGATTAGGGTATTTTTCTTCATAAAAACGCCTGGCTGCTAATGAATTACCGTTGGCAAGACCGTAACAAAAATGCATATCGCACATTTCACTATTTGCGTAATTCATTTTGAAAAACAAACCTAACAACTGTCAAATCGCTGTAAAGTAACGACTTTCATATGAAAAGTCAATGGCACTCTCGATAGAGTGATCCGACAAGTGATGATGCAGAGGAAACAAAAAAGTTTTACGTTCAATTGCATGATATTCAACACCCTGTATCTCGGAAACGAGGCGTTTTAGGAAACATGTTTATATGAACTTTTATTCTTATTTTTATGCAATTTTCGCAATATTAATGATACACCCTGTATATAAGATATAATTTAGCAGGTCCAGAAAATGAGTTTACTGGGCTAGGGGACGGACTTGATCTCCCAAACACTTATCTGCTGTGATTATGCATTACTTGTTACATAAACGGTTTAAGGATGTCTTAAAGGTATAATCACTACTTATTATACATTATTGCAACGTGGTTAATATGTCCTCTACCATTTTTCTATCAGACCAGTATTTTTCGAGCTACCGCGGTTTTAAAATTCTGAAAATGGTCGAAAACGGTCTTCAATTTCAATTTTAAATGTTTGATCAAGTGGTTAAAATTAATCCATGACAACTGTCAGAAAACAAAAGATAGCTTAAAACAATTTATTGTAAAAGGTTTGATGTTACCTTTTCTTATCGTACAATTTAAATTGCGAAATAATGGCCGATAATTATTCAAATCGAGAATATTACGATATGCTGATGGGGCTTGTAATAATCGAGCAGGGCAAGCGGTGCGTTTATACGCGGTGCGACATCCTCTGCGGCGGTTACCAGATGCTAAAGTTTTTAGAAGATTAGAGGACCGAATTCTGTTTAACGGGATTGTTGCGGTGCCACCACGTGTAAATGCTGGTCGTCAGCGTCTACATGATGATGTAGCTCTTGATTTGATGAGAAATAATTCCTCAAGAAGCACTAGGTGCGTTGGCAGAGAATTAGGAATTAACCATATCCGGGTGTGGCGTGCCCTGAAACGTGACCAACAGCATTCGTATCACTATACTAGGGTGCAACACTTGCAAGATAATGATGGTCCAGTTCGACGTAGATTTTGCGAATGGTACCTCGATCATCACGAACGTGACTTGAATTTCCGAGATTCCATTCTCTGGACGGATGAATGTTTGTTCACACGCGGTGGTATTTTCAACGTACACAACGAGCACCTTTGGGATAATGGAAATCCACATTCAACAAGGATTAGAAATCACCAACACCGCTTCGGTTTAAATGTATGGGGTGGATTATTAGGTGATCGACTGGTAAGACATTTAAGCGTAATTTTCCATTCTTTTATTTCTATCTATTCCATTCCCTCTTTTTAGTTCTTCCACATTTTGCCGAATCGCGCAAACGCACAAAATTATTTAAATTTCCTGCAACAAGATGTCTCGGAATTCCTAGATGATGTAGCTCTAAATGCATGCCAAAATATGATGTTTATGCACGATGGAGCGGGTCCCCATTTCGCGTTAATTGTACGTGACTACTTCGATCATTATTTCCCTGATTACTGGATTGGCAGAGGCGGTCCAATTGCTTGGCCGCCTCGTTCGCCCGATCGAACGCCATGCGACTTCTTTTTATGGGGTTACCTAAAATCGTTGGTCTACAAAACACCAGTGGCCAATCTGAATGAGCTGCAAAATCGCGTGTTCCAGGCAGCGCGAGAAATAACACCGGAGATGGTACGCAACTCTGTTCGAGCAGTCAAACCACGTGCTGAAGCTTGTTTAGTAGCAGAAGGCGGACATTTTGAACAAATGTTGTAATTGTACTCGTCATAATTATAGTTTGTACCCTCTTTTGTTTTTAGAAATTTGTTATTATTAAGTTTAACCAACTGATTAAACACTCATAAGTTGAGATTCAACACTTTTTTCTGTGATTTTCAGATTTTTAAAGCCGCGTTAGCTCGAAAAATAGTGGTATGATGGAAAAATGGTAGAGGAACTTTTTGTTTAGTTTTTGTTGCATAACACCATCCCAACAGTCCGTGGGCGCGAATTTCGAAACACCTTGTATATATTATTAAATACGAATTTATTATTAAATCCTTATAATGCTTATTTGTGCACTTTGATATAGTCACTAGTCAGCCATTAAAAGCATCCATCCATGAAAGATTTAAATGAAACAAATTTTTATTCAAATTGATATTCTTTTTGTTGCGGGAAAACTAAAAAAAGGAATACATTCTTCGTTCCTTATAGAGAGACTATCTTGAGCACATTTTAATTTTCTCGAGTTGAAAAGAAAACAAGAAGTCAGTTGTCTTGGGGTTAAAATACGTTTCGGGGACGCGGTAATGTATTATCTCAATACTAGGACTCTAAGCGCGAAAGATCAGGAAAATTGTCTTTCCTGCGCCGTTTCTTTCGGGTGCAAACCGTCATAGGCCTCGAATGTTCAGAACTTTACGAGGTTCCCGATTGAGTAGGTGTATGCTATTTATTTAGGTTTCTTTAATAACGACAATTTAGGGCGAAACTTGAAAAATGCTTTAGCTTAAAATTATATAGTCCCACAAATGGAGTTTCCGTAAGCTAGAAGAAAAATTTAAAAGATTAGATAAATTGAATGACGGCACTGAAGGAAAAAATCAGCTGAGCATCGCCACTTCCGGTGACGGTAGACCGCAGTCTGCTAATACTATCTGCATAATTTTTTTTGACTTCCGTAATACGGGTTCACGTAATAACTTCTGAGCTTTATCTTTTAAACATTGTGCTATTATAACGACAGGGAATTTTAAATGTATCTGCTATCTGTTATTGGTAATCGAATCGGAGCTTTGCATACACGTAAAATAGAATTGAAAAGTATCCTAAAGCTATTATTGTCGCTATAAGTTGTTATGGTTTTATCTTTTTCTGTTCGCATTCCAGTTGTCTGCCGATATATTTAAAAGGTTCGTTTACACGGTGTCAGTAAATCGTACCAGTTGCTAAGGCCGATCACTAGAAGTTCAATCACATGAGGCCAGTAACTCGTACGAGTTGCTGAAACCTAATACCAAAGAGCAGTATATTGTAAATATACTGCTCTTTGCTAATACTAAAATAGTAAACTAAACACACATTTTAGTACTAAAATATGTATTTAGATTACTAATTTTGTAGTGGGGAATAGCTACTCGGTCGAGTAAACAGGATTACTTTCTATTCACTATCCTTCCTGCGTAGTAAAACATATACTGGAATTTAGTACTAAAATATGTGTTTAGATTACTAATTTTGTATTGGGTTTCAGCAACGTATGAGTGACTGGTACCGTGTAATCGAGCACTAAAAGCTGATGTTACTAGAATCACCTGTTTACACGCGTTTAGTATTTAAGAAAGTGATAGTGGGGAATAGCTACTCAATCGAGTAAACAGGATTGCTTTCTATTCACTATCCTTCCTGTGTACTAAAACATATACTGGAATTTAGTACTAAAATGTGTGTTTAGATTACTAATTTTGTATTGGGTTACAGCAATTTGTACAAGTGACTGGCACCGTGTAACCGAGCCTTAAAAGCTGATGTTACTAGAATCACCTGTTCACATGCGTTTAGTATTTAAGAAAGTGAAAGTGGGGCTCGGACGAGTAAACAACATTGCTTTCTATTCACTATCCTCCGTGTGTCCTAAAACATTTACTGGAATTTCGTATTACAATATGTGTTTATATTAATACTTTAGTAGGTACTAGGTTTTAGCAACTTGTATAAGTACCGAGCATTTAGGCATACGAGGGGTACTGATATGAAGTTAGCCTAGAAAGTTTCTAGTAAAGAAAAGTGAATATGGTTGTTATGGTTACAACTACGATATTTTACAAATAAGTTGTCAAAGTTTGACATCCATAAGTTGAACGGTGATCAAACTGTGAATTTTTGAAAACGGCATGTCTGAGAAAAAGATAGAATTTGAAAAAATGGAGTTTCGAACAGTAATTAAGTATTTATTTTTGAAAAGGTTATCGGACAAAGAAGTATTTGCTGATGTGACAGAAAGCTTAGGTGATCAGTGTTTTTCATAGGCCACTATTAAAAACTGGGTTGCGGAATATAAAAGAGGAAGATCAGATGTGAAAGATGAGCACCGCCCTGGAAGACCAATTTCTGTGGCCACTCCGAAAAAACATTGATTCTGTCCATGATATGAAATTTTAGAAAATCGACGTATTGCGATTAAGAATATTGCAGAAGCATTGCACATTTCCTGTGAACGTGTGTGCCATATCATTCATCACGACTTGAGTATGAGAAAGCTTTCGGCCAAATGGATTCCAAGATGCTTGAACGTTGATCAGAAGCGCATTCGATTGACAACGACAAAGCACATCTGCCGCAGTTTTGTAGAAGATTCCTCAAACTGTTTGCATCGGCTTGTTACTATGGACGAAATGTGGATCCATCACTATGACCCAGAGACTAAAGAGCAATCCAAACAGTGGAAGCATGTTGATTCTCCACGCCCTAAATAATTCCGTGTTCAAAAATCGGTTGGCAAGATTCTTGCTTCAGTTTTCTGCGACAAAGATGGGATAATTCTGATAGATTATTTGGAACGTGGTAGTACTATCACGGGATCATATTATACTGAGTTGCTAACTAAATTGCGTAAGAAAATTGTGGAAAACCGCCGCAGAAACTTGCCAGAGGTGTGCTCTTTTGCAAGATAACGCTCCTGCTCACAAGTCGTTTTTGCACTGCAAAAAATTGATGAAATTGGTTTTGAATTGGTTAATCACTCGCCTTATTCTCCGGATTTAGCATCGTCAGACTATTATCTTTTCCCAAAACTCAAAAAGATTTGAAAGGCAAAAGATTTTCCACAAATGACAAAGCAATATGTGCCGTTGAGGAGTGGTTTGCAAACTAAGACAAATATTTTTTAAATAGCTTAGAATTACTTTATGAACATTCTGCTGAATGTATAACTCTTCATGGATATTATGATGAATAAATGAAATTTTGTTTTGAAATATTGTGGCGTTTTATATGGTAGGCTAAGTACTTATCAATGCCCCCTCGTATTTCATGTTTATAATTGACAGGTTATAGTGGGTGTAACGTTCGAAAGCTATAATATTTAATAACGAAATCGTGAAACAATCGAAGAATTAATTATAACAATTTGATTTGATAATAATTATGTTGTAAAGCTTAAATGAGAACAAAATAAGCACGTTGTAGTATAGATTCATTAATTTTAAAAGCAGTGTAATTTTCGACACTTTATCAAATACAAAACATTACCGCACAAAATAATCCGTTTTCATGACAGGGATTTATGTTTTATTTCTATTAACCAATGTTTTGATATTTCTAGTAATTGCGGCAATTCCGCAGCATTTAATAACAAAACATAAATGCAATTAAAAATTCATTCATGACAAATAGCTAGAGAGTATACACCATTTTGCAGCTATCGTAAAATGTTCTGTACCTATATATAACTGGAACTGCCTATTATAAACAGCTTATAAGTATTATAGCTATATAATTGTGAGGATGCTTTTATGTGGCCTTTAGGAAAGTCTCAAAATCCAGTACTAGTTATAAGCTACTTGTAATCCTTCTTACACTAACGAATAAAACAACTACAGGCACTAAATTTGGGTGTCCTCCACTATAATCAATGAAAAAATCAGAAACCAAATAAAAGATTCATGATTATTTAAATACAAGCAGTACCTGCATATAGAACATACAAGTTTGTCGTAGTTTTTAGGCTAGCATAACATTTTTTTGGTCGATATATAGTTACATTGGGGATTACAAGCAACTTACAAGCATTATTATTTTATACCTCAGCCTTATAATAAGCCCTAAAACCTAAATAATTAAGCAATAAAATAGATTATGTATCGGTAACTGTAAGGCTGCTTTAGTTGGCTTTTAGTAAAGGCCCATAAACCATTAATATTTTTAAGCTATTTGTAATCCTCGGTTTGACTGGTTACATTTTATGCTAGCAAACTAAGCAACTAGAAGCACCTATCTTTTTTTATAATAATTACTGGTTATTATTGTACATTATTTGAAGTTAACTATAAATTTGTAAAACGGCCCATACGAATTTACAATTATTCTCACCTTTCATTTGTAATTCCTATATTACTGACAAACATTTTTTTGGGTCTACATATATAAATTATATTGGGGATTACAAACAGCTTACAAACATTATTGTTTTATAGCTCAGTCTAATAGGTTTTTAATATAAAAATAAGTAATTAATAAAATAGTGTCTATACCGGTAATTGCAATTCTGCTTTTTTTTCTCTCATAAACCAGAAATATGTTTAAGCTGCTTGTAATCCCCGGTAGTTTATGTGAATTTTACGCCACAGAACGCATTGATTGTGTGTAATTTTGTAATCATACCTGTTTTAAATTATGTACATATTTATAAAGCTCAAATTATGTTTTTAAGAGCATTCGTTTTTAGGTACGGAAATCAAACGTAATAACCTCAATGTTAAGATTTGTTATTTGGGTGTCATCCGGGGTAATTAATTGCAAAAACCAAAATTTAAAAAACCTCTATCATATTTTATTACAAACAGGTACCTGTACTTATTTATGACATATAGCTAATTCTTTGGCTACAGTAAAAAGACAGAATGTGGATTACATGCAGCTTACAAGTATTACTCTTTTACAATCCACTAAAACGTAAGGACATGAAAAATGAAACAGTATTTGTATCCGTAGTTGTGAGGGTGCTTTTACCTGGTCGTTGCAAGACACTAATAAATCAGTACTGTTACTTTGAAGTTACTTGTAATCCTCAGTTTGACATAGTGACGCAGGCGGGTACGCTCTACGTTTCCTTTCTTTCTTCTTTAGAAAGAATAATAATAAGGCGGTGTGAGACGTTTACCTGCTTCCACGTGGTAGATTTTAGGGAATTGATCCAGTTGGGCGATAAAAATAACATTAACACAAATTAATTCTTTTTAGAATACAGTAGCTTGCGATAGAGAATATTTATCTTTTAGGGTTTGGGAAGTGAATCTTGAGGAAGAAAATACTTTTGATGGTGTTCTTAGCAAATTTGTCTGACTGTCTGCGAGAAATAATATTATATCAATTTTTAACTTCTCCATTAATAACAATTAGCGATTTTTAGGAGATTGGTAGAGCATTTTAAGTGAAGAGTTGCTCGTTATGATAGTTTCAGAATTTCATTTTTGATTAATATAGAAAATAACATTTATAGAAATTTCCAGCATGTTACAAATAACTCTTAGCCAATAATAATTTTACGGTGAATGATCTTGTAATGTAATTCTGCATTAAATTTTACCGATATTCGTTACTATTTACTGTTTTTATAGATCGTGTTTCTTGACCTAACTGCCTATTTTAACATGTTTAATTTAAACAATATTCACATCTATGGTAGTATTTATTTTGAAGCGACACGTGTTTTCCAGTTTAAATTTAAATGAAATTGTTGCTAATTACTTTGTAAATTGTGGTATCTTTATAAACTAATAAATAAGTTTTGTGGAGATTTTAGGTTTAGCAAATTTGTCTGACTGTCTGCGAGAAATAATATTATATCAATTTTTAACTTCTCCATTAATAACAATTAGCGATTTTTAGGAGATTGGTAGAGCATTTTAAGTGAAGAGTTGCTCGTTATGATAGTTTCAGAATTTCATTTTTGATTAATATAGAAAATAACATTTATAGAAATTTCCAGCATGTTACAAATAATTCTTAGCCAATAATAATTTTACGGTGAATGATCTTGTAATGTAATTCTGCATTAAATTTTACCGATATTCGTTACTATTTACTGTTTTTATAGATCGTGTTTCTTGACCTAACTGCCTATTTTAACATGTTTAATTTAAACAATATTCACATCATGGTAGTAATTTATTTTGACGTTTTTTTACCTTAAAATTAATGAAATTGTTGCTAAAATATACCTTTGTATGGTGGTATCTTATACTAATAAATAAGTTTTGTGGAGTCTTTAGTTAGGCAAATTTGTCTCGACTGTTGCGGGAGAATAATATTATAGTCATTTTTTCTCCATTAATAAAATTTAGAGTTTTAGAAGATTGGTAAGGCAATTAATTGCTGTTATTGATAGTTTCGAATTTCTTTTATGATATATACGAAAAAAACATTATGAATTCCTTTTACAATAATCTGAAGCCCCATATATTTTACGGTGAATGATCTTGTAATGTAATTCTGCATTAAATTTTACCGATATTCGTTACTATTTACTGTTTTTATAGATCGTGTTTCTTGACCTAACTGCCTATTTTAACATGTTTAATTTAAACAATATTCACATCCATGGTAGTATTTATTTTGAAGCGACACGTGTTTTCCAGTTTAAATTTAAATGAAATTGTTGCTAATTACTTTGTAAATTGTGGTATCTTTATAAACTAATAAATAAGTTTTGTGGAGATTTTAGATTTAGCAAATTTGTCTGACTGTCTGCGAGAAATAATATTATATCAATTTTTAACTTCTCCATTAATAACAATTAGCGATTTTTAAGAGATTGGTAGAGCATTTTAAGTGAAGAGTTGCTCGTTATGATAGTTTCAGAATTTCATTTTTGATTAATATAGAAAATAACATTTATAGAAATTTCCAGCATGTTACAAATAACTCTTAGCCAATAATAATTTTACGGTGAATGATCTTGTAATGTAATTCTGCATTAAGTTTTACCGATATTCGTTATTATTTACTGTTTTTATAGATCGTGTTTCTTGACCTAACTGCCTATTTTAACACGTTTAATTTAAACAATATTCACATCTATGGTAGTATTTATTTTGAAGCGACACGTGTTTTCCAGTTTAAATTTAAATGAAATTGTTGCTAATTACTTTGTAAATTGTGGTATCTGTATAAACTAATAAATAAGTTTTGTGGAGATTTTAACTGTATACGTTGTAAATATGCATAACTGATAACTAATCATGTAAATGTTTATTGTTTTTGATTAAACTCTGGGCGATGAATTATGTTCCTTGTATGTAGAAAATATACTTATTTCTGCTTTTATGCGTTACCTTCAATGTAATATCATTTACTTTGTTTAATTACAGTCTCCTATTTTTTCCCTAATCATTTTACTTGCCAAGGTTTCGTTTTAGTTGTAGTATTCTTCTTTCTCCAACATATATTTTACAATGATATATTTTAAAGAGCGCCAGTGTGGTCCAGTGGTTAGAGCACTGACCTCCGGTGCGGAAGGTCAGGCGTTCAAACCTCCGACACGATGCCTGGCGGGCGGCCTACCCAGTCGCTTTAAATAATTGGATATCTGCGGTCGAATGAACAATGGGTAATAATGCGGTTGTCTAATGTGTGATGCTCACCATATCACTACATATCATTAATTTAGCACGCGACAACGGGGTGTGGGGGGTGGGGAGAACAAGGATCGGGAGCTCTGACCTTTCGCCTTGCAGGCAAAACCCCTTCATGGGGTGTAGAGCCTCACCATTATTATTATTATATTTTCACAAGTATCTTCCAATTCGTATGCTGACTTCCTCTCTCAGTCTGCTCCATCGTTTGTACTTGAAAAAGATATGTTCTACATCATCTCCTTAATTGTTGCAGTAGATGCACCTTTCATTTTCTGTCTTTCCTATCTTGTTGAGGTATGTTTTGTAATTTCCGCCACCGCTCAAGATTTGCGTAATGCAGTAGTTTACTTCCCCAAATCCGCGATTATACCATTTCGGAAAATTTTTATTTACGGTCTTTATCCATTCTGCCTTTCCGTTTCTTATTTCCCGCCTTTGTGTCCATTTTGCCATCATTTTCTCCCGTATTTTTTCCCTCTGTTCTTTATTGGTTCGATACGACTTCCTTCCACTACTAGGTCAATTATACCTGTACTGCTTCGTTTGAAATGGTTTCGTTTTCTTTGTTCTTTATATAAGGATTATGGATAGGCAACTGTGTTGTATATTACACGTTTACAATGGCTTGGCTTACCTACGGCATGAGTCTGGTAAGTGCTGCAATACTTTTATCTACATACTTGCTTTGCTACATGTAGTACCCGTTTTTTCGTGTGGATGTCTTTGCCCAAAATTATTCCTAGGTACTTTAGTTGGTTTTTGTGCTTGATATTTGTTTTTATATATTGATTTCTATGTTCTTCAATTTGTATCATCCGTTGAAGATAACCATTTCGGTATTTTCAGACGCTATTTGAAGGTACCTGTTTTATAACTCCGTTTTAAATTAAGAAGTGCCGTGGCCGCTGTGCTGCTCCATTGCATTGGCGCATACCAAGAGTGCGGTATCATCCGCGTAACAGAGTATATGTTTCTTCTGACAGTTCGGTTCTAACTACTTTAACGAAATATAAGTTGTAGAGTAGTGGGCCTAATATTGAGCCCTGTGAGACACCGCAGATTGTAACGTATTCTTTTCCCCCTTTTGTTATTAGCTTTCTAGAATCTATATGATAGGTAACTGTCTATTAGTTTGATAAAATATTCGCAGGTGCTTCTGTTCTGAAGTTCTTCTACGATTGGCTCCCATCTTGCATTATTGAAGACATTTCTAACCTCAATTGTTATCAGTAAGCTGTGTTTTATGTTTTGGTGTGGTTTTCCTTATATTTCTCTTGCTTTTTCCTTAATAGCTGACATTGGGTCCAGGGTAGACTTTTCAGCTCTGGAACGATACCGTTCATCGAATAAATCCCCCATTTCTTTCCGTTTATTTACCAGTCTTCGGTGTAGTATTCTTTCTAGTAGAAACTAGAAAAATCAGATTATCAAGTGCATTTAGTAATCATATTGGTAGATATTGGTTTTTGGTACCATCTGTCGGTTTTTCTGCTATAGTTTGGCCTTATTCCATATCTCTGGAAATAACCCCTGTTCCTTCAAGTCAGCCTTTTCTGCTCTCCATGCCCTCTAGATGATACTCGTTGTTAATCCATCAGGACCCGGTATTTTTTTTGTTTCATTTCTTTAATTGCCCTTTGCAGTTCTTCACTTGTGATGTTGGCTGCCACTGTCCTCTGGATTCTAGCTCATTCAATTATTTCCCATTTGTAAAAAAATTCATTTACTAATTCATGTTTCCTCTTCGTCAGAGTCTGGTCAGAGTTTGGTCGGTTATATTGCTTCTCAGTCACTATTTTATATCTTTGACCACATGTATTTTTTTTACCTTATTCATAAGTACTTTACATCTATATTATTTATCTTTTATTATTGCGTTCCCTACTGTATTTGTTGCCATTTAAATATATGCGAACTAGTCACTAGTGAATGTGGATTATTTTTTTTTCTTTCAAAAATCATTGATTACTTTAGTTAAGTGTACATTCAGTGGTAATAGTTTACGTTCACGTTACAATCCACTTCCACTGTGACATAAATTATTGGCCATTTTTAGTCAATCTATAAATATTAACATGGCCTACAAGAATCTAAACATTTTTTCATGTACGATTCGAAAATTCGTTATTATTGGTGGTAGCTTTTGTTATAAATTTGTTTCAAATATTGATTAATTACTAATTTTATTTGACAATACGAAGAGACAATTACCTGGAACCTTAAATATATGGGTTTTTGGTTACGATAACCAACGGCAGCCTCAAGGTTAAGATTTGCAATTCGGATGTCGTTTAGTAGATTCTCCGGCATAAGAAACAGGAATGTGGAATTACCCCAAGTTTGCACCTGGGACCCGTGGGTTTTGGATTACAGGAACTGAAATCCGCTACCGGTCTAAAGTCTACTTAATGGATATAGTTTAATACAGCGTTTCTCAAAATGTATACACGTGTAGCCGTTGAAGTTGTCTAGTATCATATTGGCTTTTAAATGATTAAGAACCCAATTACACTAATTTTGACCAGCTTTGGGTGTTTCAGTACGGAAATTTAGAAATTACGTACCACCCGAAATTCAATTTTTGTACGTCTGTGTAAGTTTGCTGTTTACAGAGGAAAAAGCGAAGACCGAAATAACAACGTCCTAAACACGACTTTTTCCTAAAGTTTTTATTTTCTTACCAAAGTTTCCTTCCGTAGCTTTCTTTATTAAATCCTTTCTTTGTGTTTCCCCAATGGATATACATTTAATTAATTTAATGTTTTCGTTCTCATTGAGGCATGTCAACTCGGTGTAATTTATAACAGAATTATATGATTGTGCTTTGTCATTAGAAAATATACAAATTTCGGATAGCTATTGTTAATTACTGTTCTGTTAACATGTTTGAAATTAGAGATTGGTCTAAAGCTTAGAAGTGTTTAGACTCTAAGCACTTCGACTGCATATTACGACACGTCTAATTGTTTATTTGATTATTAAAGCTACATTATAACCAGAGATAGGGTTTGTGTGCTTTTAAATCATAAATTTGCACAAATATATTTAAACAAATATGCTCATATGTTAGAGATTTTTTAGGATTTTCTACATTTTGTTTACAGAAGTACGAATAATCGTAAAAATGCGGTTTTAATGCTGTATTACTGTGTGACCCAGTATATATTTTGAATTTTCTAAAATGAATGTATTCGTAATCTCATCAGAAATTGTATCATATTTAAAAATTCTTCTCAACAGCATAAAATATAAATTACAAGTAGGTAGTTTCAATTATTACTTTCTACTAAAATCCAATGCATCAACTGTCGAAATATGTCAAATATGCCTGAAAATGCATTTTCACTAGAATATACATACATTTATAAAAATCTACTATTATATGCATTTATATGCACCTTCACATATGTGAATAACCTGTGATATGCATATGCCAAATTTGAAATCATGACGTTAATTTCAAAAATTCTGAATATGTGACTATTAATTTTTATTTATTATGTAGTTAGTTTAGTCACTAGTTGTTTTTACGATTTATTAACAATTTATTTCTATGAATATCTTTTGTTTGAATTGTCGAACTGATGTAAAATATGCCTAAAAATACAATTTCACTAGAATTACGTGCATTTATAAAACTACAAAGATACGCATTTAT
Organism: Limonius californicus; assembly: GCA_014611495.1. NCBI lineage: Eukaryota > Metazoa > Arthropoda > Insecta > Coleoptera > Elateridae > Limonius > Limonius californicus. The sequence goes on from JABXWE010045317.1 coordinate 15,135, forward strand.
ATAT
>JABXWE010045318.1:0-16077 GCA_014611495.1 Limonius californicus
TAAAAAAAGCAATTTTGTGAAAAAAATTTCGCGTGAAAATTTTCGTTAGATGATTTTAGTAAAGGCCTAAGTCTACAACAATGCATAAAATTCCTTCGTTGAACTTTTGGTAATGAAGCACCATCAGAAACGACTGTCTATACAATTGGTTTGCAGAATTTTGTCGTGGTCGTGGTCCGTTAGTGATTAATTTCGTGAAGGTCGAACAAAATCGATTGTTATTCCAAAAAACATTGATGCTGTGCGCGACATGATTGAAAAAGATCGGCATGTGACTTACAGTGACATAGAGGCATCCTTAGGCATAACGAAGACTGCAGTACATTCGAGTTTGCATGAACATTTAGCTGTGTAAAAGATCTGTTCCCGATGGATTCCGCATGATTTGACCGAAGCTCAAAAAAAAAAAAGGTTCGTGTGTTAATTGGCGTAAGGAAATGCTCAAAAAGTTCGACCAAGGAACTGCAGAATCCGTAGACAACATCGTAACAGATGACGGAACTGGGATATATTTGTTTGAACCGAAAACTCAGCAACAATCCACTGTTTGGGTGTTCCAAGATGAACCGAATCCCACAAAAGTTGTTCGTCCACGAAGCACTTCCAAGAAAAGGATCGCTTGTTTCTTCCGTTGTACTGGACACGTCGCAACCATTCCTTTATAGGATCGAAGAACAGTTAACGCTGAATGGTATACAACAATTTGTTTGGCAGAAGTCATCAAGGAAATCAGGAATAACAACCGCAAACGTGTCATTATTTTTCATCATGAGAATGCTAGCTCTCACACAGCACGTCAAATAATTGATTATTCGAAGGAAAAAAGATCGAATTTTATTAATGTCTCATTGCCCGTATTAACCTAGTTTATCACCTATCGACTTCTTTGTGTTCTCGAATGTCAAACAACAAATGCGTGGACAGCGATTTTCATTACCTCAAGAAGCTGTTGAAGCCTTCAAAAAACATGTTTTTGAGATACCAACTTCAGAGTGAAAAAATATTTCGAGAATTAGTTTCTTAAAGGCGAATATTGTAAAAAGCAATGAAACAGTTTGTTCCAAAAAATTTTTTTCTTTGCTAGTTTTTGTAAAAACTTATAAGGCTACCCTCGTAGAGTAAGTTAATGTTATATGTATTGCGATTTAAAATTCTCAAAGAACATCCTTCGATCATACTCGAAAACAAGAAATATTTATATGATTAGTTAGCAGTTACGTACATTTACAAAGAATACAACTTACAAATCATACGAGTCACTGACTTCCTACTAATATATTGAATTAACCTGAAAAGCAACGGTCGCTGGTCGTCATAATGGGGGTAGATGACATATAGATACAAGAAGCACAAGTCTTTTACACTGAAAGAAAAAACGGCAGCGGTAGTATTTATGACTTCTTCTTTACATGCCGTCTTTGACACTATAGTTTGATTTAGTTTCTGTAAACTTTTTTCTGTGGCTACAATGATGTACTATGAATGAGCTAAACTTGTAGGTTCCACAATTGTAATCGCAAAATGCAAGCCTATGCAATTATATTGTTACGGTAATTAGATAAATAATAATGTCTGCCACGTGTTATATTTGTGGATGGGAAATTAGAAAGATATTTACAAAATCAATCTCAGAAAATTTTTGAAAGGCATCAACATGTTATCAATATCAGTACTCGCGCACTACAGGACACTTTGGTCGGTTGTTATTTCAAGCAAACATTACAATATGCTCGTTCATGTAATAATAGCATGGAGCGTAACCCATAGGTTCAACTAGTATATAACAAACCCTCTATAAGATGACACTAAAATGCTTCCAAATAAAGTATATCTCCAATTACTAATGTGAACTTAAAGTGAAATTCCAATTTCTACTGATATAATTAAACCGTATGAAGCTATTTAATTAACTGATGAAAGCACATATTCCCGGTTTAGATAATTAGTAATAAGTAAATGTTGCTAATTAGCAGATACTGAAATAATTCTATAATCGAGCATTTCCCTATACATGCGTTGGTTTCCTTCCGCTATGTGCTGAAACGGAAAACGTTCAGGCAGTGATGAAATTGAAGCCTAGAAAACCATGTAATTGATTTTCAGGCGAAGTTTAGACATAATTACGTGCTTCAGCTTTAAAATGGTAAGGCGTACGCACCACATTTTCCGAGGAACATAAGACGGTTTTCGCTACTCGTGGATAATTTGAACGAAATTTATTAGACATAAAATTGCACGTTGCGTAAAATTATTATTACCTCAGATTAAGCAAGTGGCACTTTGACCAATGTTAAGAATATTAAGTATCACTCTAGGAACTATCTATCTGTAGATAAAAAGTAACTGCAAAAGTAAGGAATATACCAAATAAAACTGATACAAATGACTTTTTATAAAAAACCGTCGATTTTCTTCTCTCTAAAAATGCCTATTTGTATGTCTAAATCATTTTCCGATATTCATATACACTTAAGTGATGACGTCTTCATTATTTTTTTAAATGGCGAACCCATTTCTTTGGCTTTATTTTGATAGTTCTCCACACCAGTTAAATGGTGATATAAAATAATTGATAACCCAGATAACAATTATTTGAGAAAAATGTACATGAAGATCGAACATTCAGAATTTATTTATAATAGAATTGAGATCTTTATGAAAATATGACCTAACGGAAATATTCAAATTATCCATCATTAATCAGTTGGCATTGACCAGCACGTGTGTAAATACTTTGTATCAGATGCTCAAAAATTTTGGATCGAATACTGTATATTTCTAAACGAATTGTCTATATTGTTTGACATATCAATGTAAAGTAGCGATTTCACACGACCCCATAGAATGAAATCTCAGCGGCTTGAGACAGGTGATCCCACAGGCCATTCTAGTAGTCCTCGGTGCCCTAACCATCTATCAGGAAACATATCGTCCAGAAACTGCCGGATTTGTACACCAAAATGGGGAGGAACTACAACTTGTTGAAACTTAATGCTTGGGTGGGTCATATAAGAATGTTCATTGTTTGGAAAAAGAATTGCTAGAGCTGGAACTAACCCACAACGCCGGAAATCTAAATCTAAATAGATGTTCTTCATTAATCCTTTCATTTGTATCTTTGATGGTGCGAAATGTTTTATGAGCCTTAACGTAGTCCCACAATAATAAGTCTAGTGCTGTTAAATCAGAACTTGTAGATGGCCAATGTATATTACTACATTTTAAAAATAACGCGCCCGGAAATCATGATTTTAAAAATGTTCAGGTATCTATTGTTTAACCGTCAATTTATTTTTGTGTGTGAGCAGGGTGTGCCAGCAAGAAAGTCATCACTATTTCGCCTGTAGTCTGTGAGGTGTTGCAGAGATTACGAACAATACTATGCACATATCCTACAATCGCATTAACAATTTCTGAAATTACTCTAATTGAAATTCTACGACTTTCTCTAATAAGGCCTTCCACACATGCCATATTGTTTTCTGTTACTGCAGTACACCGTGCACCTGGTCGCGGCTCATCTATAGTCCCCTCTTTTGAATTTCCATTCCAGTTGGGTCGTATTACATGCATTTCCATACACTGCTTGCATTCGCGTATGAATCTGCACACCCTCAGCGCTTACAAATTGTAGGACCGCACGCTGATCAAACTTGGACGGATTTTCAACAACAAACGCCATTTCAAAATCGAAGTTTTAAAAGTCAGAATCAAACTCAAACTCCAGAAACATTATTAATGTGTTCATTTGAATTATTGCATTTGTTTTCAGGACTAACTTGACCAAAAATGGGTTGCAGTTGAACAAGACTCGAAAATCAAATAATTTATGTATAAACAGTTCGCCGCCATACTCGCAGTTCAAAGAAGAGAGATTCGTTGTCAGGCTGAGCTTGTGAGTCTGACATTAACTAAAACTTTGGGATATTTAGCAACCAATTAGGTGAATTAGGTGAATTAAGTGAAAAATAACTAGAAATAATACTACTAAATTTTTGGCTTGGGTTCGAAACCTAAGCATTACTATGAAGATTAGTAAAAATCTTGTCTGCAACCCACCACACACAATTTCCCAATCCGGTTGGCAACCGTGGGATCTTAATATTAAAAACCTTCTCTCGAATGTTTGCCATTCATATTCGACGTTAAACTGTAGGTCCTTGTGTTTCGACTTTGGGAAAAAAACACGTGCTAGAAAAAAGACCGATGCCCAATGGTGGGACGTAAAAGGCCGTTTATTAATGACGATGAAGAAACCGACCTATATAGCAACCGAAAGATAAAAATAACTTTTTATATCCACAAACTATTATATTCGTATCCCTGTTTGCCGCGGGGCTTAGGGCCATCTACCTGAACGCTGGGAAACATACTGCAACCAATGTGAAAGACAATACATATAGTATACGATCTCAGAATTATCCTGATTGTGAGAAAATCAGATAAATTTTGTGATTGGGGTTGGATGCATTATGTTCTTAAAGGAGGTTGGTCCTTCGACATCAAGCCACGACATTATCAAAAATTTCAAGAAGACTTCATAGATACATTGCGACAATAAAAAAATTCGTATACGCGCACAGATTTTAGGCAAAACTCGCAATGGAATTTTAAGAGTTTTATTTCGTTATTTTTTTTGAAATAGTATAAACGGTGGAAATTCCTCATTGTCGGAATAATTTTAAATTTTTAACATTCTAGATCTATGGAAACAGTGTTAAATAAATAGTTTTGCATGGCGTCAAACTGATTGCTAATGGATGACCAGTTTTTAATTACACCTGTCCTTCATAAAAATTATAACTGGAAAGCCAAAGCAAAAATCCCATATATAAACGCCAAAACAGTTACCATAAAACAGCCCCACACTAAGGTTACGTTGAAGTAATTATATGGATAACTAAAATTTGAAATCGTAGCTGTTAAATAATTCTAATTAAGACTATAACATTGCGCATAAATTGAATATGCATGTCTAATAAAATATTTATTCCATAACTTATCACATGAGATTTTACAAATCACAATGCTAGAGTTCTTAAATTTACTGGAACCGTTCTATAAAATATTTCTCATTAAATCCTATCTACATGTTTGATAGCACTGCTAGGAATTTTCCAATAATGTTTTCAGACCGCTTAATTCTTGTCGATGTTCGGATTTTTAAAGTCAGAAACCTACACTAAAATTTAATCAAAATTCCGATCTTAACAACCGAGGGTTACTGTAGATTAACTGCTAACCGCATAAAAGCCAAAATGTGCAGCATCCATTTATTTTCCAAGGCCAAAGGGCCTAAAAACAAGCATCCTTGGTCGTTGACAACAATCGTATTGTTTGTTAATTGACTTCTGTATACACGACAGATCGCAATCGATTGGAAGTAATACCTTTATGCCGGATGTAAAAGGAATTTAATTTGTCAGGCAGTTTCATGCAAGCGGTCTTGGTTCAGCAAAAAATCTGAAGGGGGCTGAATTGAAAGGTCGGCCGATAAAATCTGGTCGCCTCTGACCCTATTGGGGACATGACACTTCATTTGTTTCAGCGTGAGTGCTTGTACTTCGATTGCACATTTTCGAACCTTGCGCCGCCGATACAGCGACCTCCACTCGGGAAATAGGGTTTAATTTTGGTTTTGTTTTCCTTTAATTTACTTGTTCTCAGAAATCCTGTTAATCCAAGGCGAACTCGTTGCTGCACCAGAGATGGCATCTAAGACTCGCAGGTTCAACGAGATAAACGAAATGATTCCTGGAAATTGCATCTCTGGGTAGGGGAACTGAGTAGAATAACGAGGATGAGGGAGGATTCACGTCCTTTTGTGGCTTTGATACATAATCACAATTTCTTGACGAACATGTCTGTGGTGGTTTTATTGTCCCGTTTACGAAATGTATTTAACGTCAATATTTTGTAGAAATTCACGTTAAAATTAAATGCACAGTCTAAACAAAATTCGACAAACTAATCGAGGCCTAAAGAATTGTTTGGTTTAGGGCGACTATATTTAATTATAGTATCCGTTATACCTACTGGCGGCTCGTGGGATGGTACAGTGGTAGTGGCAATGGTTGTAGTCCATTGTCCGGGGGATATAGATAATTATTTACGTTGCAGGAACATAAAAATACATCCTGGCACACAACTGAAGACAAAACATAAAAAGATTAAAACAGATCCCGTACAACTCCATGTATTTTAACGGAAACGAATAGGCGCTTGATACCCTTTCCCTGATACCCAAAAAGCATCTTACAGATCGTAGTTCTTAGTATTTTTTTCGCCAGTTTCCACCTGGAACTTTCCTCATTAATAATTAATCAATTCCTATAATCGCGGTGAAGCCTGGTATCAGAGATTAGGTTGTATTAAAGATTCTGACTTGACCTAAGGGCTCTTACTGTAGAAGTAGCCGGGACGAATGTGAGGTGTTCTACGAAGCACGGCTTCCCGGCCACTCCTTCTAGCAGTGAGCCGAGCCTGCACTTTTTAACTTTAGTGACTGTTTAACTGGCACCAACAGTGTTCCGCTATGCGACCAACGTCATAACTGTGAAACGTGCTTGCTCCTCAGGAGTACTATATAAACTGCGGCCCTGCCAGGGTGATCAATCGAGGAAGGTGGCTCAGCGGTAGAGCGTTCACGTTTCATTCGGAGGTCTTGGATTCGAACCCACGGGCGGTCTGTCCTGAGTCAGATTATTCCTGGGTAATACAGGTAAATGCTGAGACAGTATCATCCACGAAGTTCCATTATCCAGTTTTCCTATCCTTAGATCCCCATTCCTGGCTGATGAGAGGCTTAGGGTTCCGGTGCGGAACCCGACTGACCTTATAGCGGCCGCCCTCTTGTGGCGAATGAACCTACGTTGATTTTCTATTTTCCTTCCTTTCCAGAGTAAATATCATCAACCGAGGAAGGTGGGTTAGCAGTAGAGCGTTTGCCTTTCATTCTGGTGGCGTTCAGTTCGAACCCTCGGGCTAACTGTCCTGACTTACGTTTTTCGTGGTTCTCCTGGGCCATACAGGTAAACCCAGGGACAGTATCAGCCACGAAATTATATTATGCAACTTGCCTGGCCTTTCTCATCCTTACACCAGTATTACTGGCTGAAGAGGGACTTAGGGTTCCCGTGCGGAATTCGACTGACCCCTATAGCGTCTCGCCCCCTTGTGGGTAATGAACCTACGTTGGTGTTCACCTTTTCCTAGGATAATTAAGTTGTAAGATAGTATGCGCATGAGCTTACTGACTACGCTAGAGCCTCGTAGTTCAAATTCTTCATAAAGTGGGGATCGTATTGTAAGTTGTTCGATAACATTGTCAGTGTAAATAAACTTTAGCATAATTTTAAACTTTTGTTACTTGCAGGGCCAAAAAAACCCAGTATGTCACAAGATTTTCTGGTTCACAACATTCCAAATATAAATTGTAATGGCATTGATTTTCTTTGCACTATAAGCGACTACATTTTGTAATTCTAATATTTATCTTTATATTCACAGAATTACAGTGGAAACTATTTGGGCACTCAACTAGGTGTTTAAAAGTTCTTGACAAATGTAATGTATCGCCCAGCGGAAATCGGGTGAAAATTGACCCAGCATCGATATTTCTTTAAATATATTTTATACCTCATTAACTGTTTCACTGAGCCTTTAGGAGCCACTATTACGCAATTGTTTATGGAATGGCCAAAATTGAATAGGCAATTCACACATATAGGCAGTTTTATTCAATAAGATCAATTTTGACCTGGTTTCCGCCGTGCGCGATAGTGTAAAATCAAGGCGGTGCATGTTGGGCGCGCTAGCGCGTAGTGATGTATTTATACAGTATTGTGAGTCGTGTTTTAGATCGCTTATTACAAATAACGTTCGTGTGCTTCCTCATTTCTGTAAAGTTATGAAAGTTGCAGTAAAAAAGAATGAAAATAATAGACATCTAAGTGATGCAGAATTATTTGCCGAACGTATGCGGGATGATGATGAGGAAGAATTAGTGTTTTCTGACGGCAGTGACGATTCTTGTAGTAATAATGATTTTGACGTTATGGATGATGTTGAAGACGAGTTTAGTGGAAATGAAAAAGATAATGGAGAACTCTTAGAACCATACGAACTAGTTTCTGGTCATTCCTGGAAGTCTGTAACTCCTGTTAAGGGTAGGACGGGAAGTCAGCATATATTACGAAAACAGAGAGGTCTGACGCCTAAAAGTAAAACTATAGAAACGATTGAAGACGGCTTCCATTTGTTTCTATCATATAATATTATTGATTTAGTTTTAACCTTTACTAATCAAAAGGTGACCGACTTTTACAACTGATGGAATGAAACTCACGCAGGACATTAAAACTTGGAAAAATGTTGACTCTATAGAGAAGTAAAGGCTTTCTTTGGAATGCTTGTACTGATAGGTCGTTTTAGAGAGTCTAGGGAAGGTACGTCGAATAAAACGGAATAAAAACGATGCCTTATGTACCAATATATGTGTATATTGCGCGAATGAGCCGAGATCGATTTAGAGATATTCTGATATTTATTACATTTGATGACTTGAGAACACAGCTGGAGAGGAAGGCAGAAGATAAGCTGGCGTCGATCACGGAAGTTTCAGACATTTTTACTTTAAATTGTAAGGAATCTTATGAAACTTCTTCTGTTGGCACAATAGATTAGAGCAACTAGTCACTTTTCGTGGACGTTGGTCATTCAAAATATATACGCCTAGTAAACCGGGAAAATGCTATTAAGATTTGGGCACTGTGCCATGTGGAAACCTATTACTGCTCTAGCTTCGACGTATACTTAGAAAAAGTAGGGAATGTTGCAGAAACTAATCAGGGGCAATGAGTTTGTAAAGCAGTTTAGTGATTCGATCGAAACATTACAACGGACAATTTTTTCCCAGACACTCCGCTCGCTGAAGAATTGCTGAAGAATCAATTTAAATGGTTGGTACAGCGCCCAGAAATAGAAGAGAATTGCCTAAGATTTTTATGCAAATTTCCGGAAGAAGTGCGCTGTCTTTCAAATTTTTACAAAAGAACTTACATTAGTTTCATATAATTATACTAAAACCAAAAAAGGTAGTTGTTTTGTTGTCTAGCATGCACATCGAACATAGCATTTCGGGAGAAGATTCTGGCTTTAAACCAGAAATTATTTCGTACTACAATCAAATACAAAGCATTGGTGACATCTTGGACAATCCTGTTAGAGAGTATTCTTTTAGGAGATCTGTTAGACGATGGCCCCTCTCCTTATCTATGCATTTCATTGATGTTGCTGCCTACAACGCTTTCGTCGTTTGGTGTACAGAAGATCCTTCTTGGGGAAATACACTATCCATAAACAGTAGAAGAAAACCGTTTTTGGAAGAACTTGGAACAAAGTTGGTAGAACCTAATATCGAAAAACGAGCTTCTGCTGCAGAGGGTGATGGAAAAGGATATACAAATAGCTTTTGTGGAGCAATAGAAATTACAGGAAGTCTACTGCGTAAAAGGGGCCATAATGCGAGGCCTAGTGACACAACTAAGAGAGGAAGGTATTTTATGGGTAGTGGATCCGACTATAAATATCCCACAAAATGTGACAATTGCGGGAATTTTATCTGCAAGGAGCATGCAATAGAAGAAACCTGCGGTATGCAATTCTTCAAATTAATGCAACATATCATATCTTATTGCAAAGAAGCATTGTTTTGTAACTTTTTTAACTTTTTGTTTAACAGTGTAAACGAAATTCTTAAAAGTAGGTACCTGCCTAAATCTGAATTACCGGTTTACCAGCACCTACTATCATTCCTACTACAACAACGAAATTAGTATTGTATTTTTGTACTACATGAAGTTAATTCTCTAAACGGCATTTCCTTAATACTCTAGTGCATAATTTCGAAATGAAAATGCCCAAAGCTGTTACATCTCAAAACGAATTAAAAGAAAATAGTCAACTTGTATACAACCCCTTACAGTTTGCAATGAATTTGAACAATTAGATAACAATTTTGTTTCAAATTGTGTTCAGTAGGTTGCAAATTCTCAGAGGATTACAGAGACCCTGGAATTAGCAGCTCAATTACGCAGGTAGTCATATTAAAACATGAAAAGCAAAACCTACTAATATTTACTATATTTTCATCATCTAATTTAAGTAAAATTATTATATATACAGAATTGAAGAGTAAAATTTAGGATTTAATTCATATTTATTTAATTGTTGTAATGTGAAAAGTTTTTTGCCTAATATGCAAACGTTTCGGCATCAGAATTTGCAACTAAAAAGTATTGTAATAATTAAATTGTGATATAACTATGTATATTTGCAAATATTTTACGTGAAATTTAAGTTTTCAATTTTACTAGTATGTGTGTTTTCATATATGTATAAAAACATAAAAAATGTTCTTTAAATGTAAGAAGTATATTAACGGTTTCTCCTTTATTATTATCTTTTACTACTTTCTGTGCTTGCAAATAGAACAACAATAAATGTTATAGGTAGAAACAATTTTGTGAGCAACTGCGTTCTCAAATCGTAGTTGTACATATCTAAGTAGGTTAGTGCATATTTTTTAAAAATTATGTTTGTGGTATATTTTAGTGCACGTAGGCGTTACCTGGATAATATTCTACCCATCTACAGTGAGTATTTACTAACGTATATCTTAATTTGGAATATTCGACAGTTACGATAAAACACGAACCCTTCATAATTACAATATTAACATGGTTCGCAGCTTTTCAACTACATCACTTATCACTATCTCAATATAAATATTCAAATACGAAATAAACATGTTTTCCTCCATTCTGGTATCAACGATCAATTTACATTAAATGCAACTGTCAATTATTGCAAATTGTAATTAATCTAATTTGCAATTAATATCAATTTTCGTAAAATCATTAGCAATCAGCATTAATTTAAATGACAAGGCATCTTCAACAATTAAATTATCCAATTATCTATCAGCTAATACAATTTTTTATTAATGCAACCCTGGATAAATTGAATTTTCTTTAAATTCGACTATCAAGTAACACAATTTGCAACTGGCCTCATTCACTTTCGAGTTAATGCAAGAGTTCGGTTCATTTTTTATGTCTGGTATAATTTGTTATAATTATTTCTTGTATTTTGGTTACGAGTCACGTTTTAAATCTGCTATGTTGTGGGACACCCTGTATATCGGATGTTTCAAAATTGATAATACGATAAGCTTCTTTTGCTTATATTATTTCTTAAAATTGCATAGAAATTATGTAAACCAAATTTTAGTAGTGTTCCACTTGTAGAACTTTTTGGAAAAATGCTACGTGTTTTGGTAAATTATGACAAAAATAATTCCAGATCTTCTTAAAGTGCTTTACGCTGAGGATAAGATAAATAGCTGATTCATAAATGATTACAGAATTATTGTTGTCGGCAAAATAATGTCTCATACACCACATCAATTAAAATGGAGATGAAATGAGGTTAATTGTAAGCGTAACAGCTTAAAAAATATATGATGATGTAAAAACTAGTGAAACGTTCAGTAAAGTGGTGTTCCCTATACAAAATATCTCAAGTAAATCAAAAGTGTTCTTCGGACTTCTAACCTATTACATGTGCACAGAAATAATTCTTAACTAGCTAATTTTGCAGGGATGATATTTCCACGTAATAAAACCATCTACAAATGAATAATGTACGTACTGTAATATTCGAGATTGTGTACCTCTGTCTTTATGGTCCTTTCGTTTTCCCATACATGTGTGGCGAGCCTCCAAGTAATGTACACAAACATGGGGGACCTACTATTTATCAAAGCCACGGGAAGTGTTTTACACTTACACTCTTTCAGGTACTCTTCCCGAAGCACCTAGGTGGTTTCCATTGTCTTGTGATGAGAAACAATCTTCTAAAACTCTGATGTTTGTGTTCCTAAGTATTGAAATTGCATCCTTCTACGTGGTAACCCAACGCATTAACCGCTGCGCCATTTCGACTCTTACGTTTGTGTGTAGGTACCATAAAAATTATGTAGGTATGACATATTATTATATATTACGCTAAGTTCTCGTTCTAAAACTGAATGTTATGCAACAGCTGGTTTTGTATACACCTAGAAGCAAATCGCTTCTCTTTTCTGGCAGATGCACGAGGTGTGTCCAAAGTTAAACAGACTGTTTAAATTAAAACCCCATTAGAAAAAAATTCCAAAATTAAATAAATTACAGCTTGGCTGTGACTCTTGTTGACATACCCACGCGATTATATTGATCTAATATTATTTTTCCAATTACAGTTACGTAGTCGGAATGTTTTGTTAATGGCGAAAGGGATGTAAAAGTGAAAGCTCTTATTCAGCGAGACAGACGGGCAACAGTTAGTTAAATTGATCAAAAATTACAAATAAGTGTTGGAAGCGTGCAGAGCATCATAAAAAACAAGTTACAGTATCGTCAGTGTTGGGTAGTAACTAAGTAAAAGTAACTCGTTACTAGTAACTAGTTACTTTTCAGTAACTTAAGAGTAACTTAATTACTTTTGTGTTTTCAGTAATTGTAACTATAACACGTTACAATTATTTAGTAACTTTAGTAACTGAATATGACAAGTTACATTTTAATGCTACAAATGTAAAATATTTTAAAATGTTCGGTTTTTAATGCGTAATATTTAAGAAATTATACCTGTCTAATTCAGACGAAAATACATTCACCGTCTCTATATTTCAATAATAACGAAAAATAAAATAGAATCCTGGGAAAATCCCAAAAACATCGTTGAACCAGCGCCTCTAAGCTCTAAGCCTGTTCCTTCCCCCAAGTAGGTATAGAATATTTGCTAATAAACAATTGCTTATAAATGTGTGTTTCTGTTGATATTAAGTTGGTAGTAATTGCATGTACATTAGTAGCGTCTCATAAAAAAAGGTAACTTAAAAAATAACGAGTTACTTTATGGTAACTTAGTAACTTATTCAAGTTACTTTTATAATTCTGTAACTTAGTAACTTACTTAGTTAGTTTTTTGCCGAGTAACTGATTAACTTACTTAGTTACTTTCTTAGAGTAACTTACCCAACACTGAGTATCGTAATATGAGTGTCAAGTGGACTGTGGACATGCTGACCAAAAAACACAAGCTGAATAGTGAGCAAATTGCTTCTTCTTTGCTGCAGAAGCATGAGAGAGAAGGGGGTGATTTTTTTGGCTCAATAGTGAAAACTGTTGAAACCTGTGTATACTATTTTACTCCTGTGTCAAAACGTGCAAGCATGCAGTGGAGTCATACTAAACCTGCAAAACCAAATAAAGCAAAACCTGTATTGTCAGCTAGCAAAGTGATGGCAACGTATTTTTGGGATTCTTATGGGCTTTTCTTTGTTGATTTCCTTATAGAACGTTGTACAATTAATGCAGACTATTTTTAGACACTTTTGCACGATAAATATGAGCATAAGATAAGATAAGATAAGATAATTTATTTAACTGTGTTACATATAAAAATATATTTACAGCAGGTCTGGCAATAGATATTATAAAACACATGTACATAAAAAGTTTTACAATAAACGGCATATTACAGCGAAACTTCTAAACATGTAAACAAAAGGGAGTGTCCAAATATTCCTGAACGCCATAAAAACATTTGTCAATTAAATAGTGTTTTACCTTGAATTTGAAACAGCTGAAATTCAAGGCTTTCACAAAAACAGGTAAATGATTGTATAATTTGAGATTCAAGAAATTCTTTTCGGATTTTCGAAGCCTAAATCGAGAATTCCTTAGTGCATTACCGAATCTCGTGTTATGTTCGTGAAAGTCTCTGTTAACAGGAAGATTGTCTATATTCTTGTGAATTTCGAGCAAGGTCACATAGATATATATAGATGGTAATGACATTATCCCAAATTTAATAAATATAGGACGGCAATGCTCCCTGCTGCCTGCATTCCCAAGAATCCGGATTACTTTTTTCTGTTGACGAAAAATCCTTAAAGCATGTGGTGAGTTTCCCCATAAAATTGTGGCATAACTGATGAGTGAATGAAATAGCGAGAAATACGCCAATCTTAAAATGTCAGGGGTTACAAATTGTTTTAAATTTCTGAGCAGGAATACGACGCTGGATACTTTTTTGCTAAGATAGTCAACATGAGACGACCAGTTTAAGGAATTGTCAAGTACCACTCCTAGCATATGGACGTTGACCCCTATCGTTACGTTATTGACAGATGAGAAAGTAATCCTTTGAGTTTTGTCTTGATTAAGTTTAAGTTTATTGGTGTAGAACCATTTTTCAGCTTGTTTCTCACTTTGCACAGACAATTGTAGAGAGCTATCCAGAGTTTTCGCAGAAGAAAGTAAAGTAGTGTCATCGGCAAATAACACACAACATTTAGGAACCATGTAATGGTACAGGTCGTTAATATAAATAATGAATAGAAGAGGACCTAATACGGACCCCTGAGGGACGCCGTGCACTACTTGTTTGAGCGCAGAATTTACGTTGTTAATGTTCACACATTGTGTTCTATTTTGAAAATAAGATGTGAAAAGACTGAGCGATGAATTTCTTACACCATAAAAACTTAGTTTTTGCAAAATGACATCGTGCGGGACACAATCAAAGGCTTTCGAGAGATCGCATAATGTAATGCATATGATCAGGATCAAACGGAAAAGAAAATAAAGTTTTGTTTGTTTTCTTCAAGACAATACTCGCTCTCGCACCGCTGCAAGAGTAATCGATACCATAAGAAGCTTCATTGGGAGCTGCTTCCACATGCAGCATGCAGTTCTAATCTTTCTCCCTCCGATTATAATTTGCTTGGCCCAGTAAAACAAGTTTTAACCGAGAAGAGTGTCACTCAAATACTGACGTTATCGAAGCTGTTCAAGAGTGATGGATACACATGCCACCCAAAGACTTCTTCCAGGAAGGTATTAGAAAGCTTCCAGATCGATGGCACAAGTGCATTTCTAGGCAGGGGGACCACATCGTCATATTGTAATACCATTTTTATTAATAAATTCCTGTTTAAATTATAACACCCCTCGTCTACTCTTAACCACTCCGAATAACTTTCTGTACTAAACTAAAGTTTTTAATTCTCTTTTTCCTACTCTGTCTTGTGTTAAGACGAAATAGACGAAAGGAAATATCTAGTAACAATAGTTGCACATAATTTTCTTTTCGCGGTTTTTTGAATCATTCTTGTAGTAAGAAATTTGAATTGTAATAAATACTTTCTATACAGGGTGTCCCAAAACTCCTGTGACATAGAGCTACCACGTATTCTAGAGGTCACAAGAAGTCGATTGGACCCAACTTTGTCATATACCAAAATGTACCGTTTGCCCGTGAGAGGAGTTCAAAGTTTACTTAAAAAATCACATTTTTGTATGCTGTTCAGAAACGTGTGAACCAATTTTAATGAAATTTGGTACCTGGGCACTTCAAAGGAAGCCACTACTTTCAGTAACGAAAGAAACCCGAAGAAAATTGGAGAAGGGTTAAAACCACCCCCACCCCCTGATAAATTTGTTCAGAATTTTTTTAAGGATGATGTTACGATTCTATGTTTTTTCTAAGGTGAAGACTTATTCATTAGCTTCATTTTTTGACTCTTATAAAAACTCCGTAATTCGTATAGTTTCGAAGAAAAAAAATATTTACTCAAACACTAACCGATATTATTATTGCAGGTTTAATTGTATTACAAAATTTAGTTGGTTTTGGGACACCCTGTATAAGCACAGAGGGTCAAAAGGCACAGAAAAGAACAAATGATTATCGACATGTTATTAAAATAAATGACATAATACCATTATTAATATGTATATAAACACACCCTCAAATATAATATATATGGGTGTGGTATGAGTGTGTGTGTGTGTGTTTAAGTACCTAACGGTTATGTTGCCTTACTTCGTTGAAATTTATATTTACCTATATTTTAATAATAATAATAGCCTCAATTTCAACAGGACTTAATTTACTTTTTGTGTTTTTTACGTTTTTCAACATTTTACATACCATTTTCAGAAGCATTTAATATTGTAAGCATTT
>JABXWE010045321.1:0-25049 GCA_014611495.1 Limonius californicus
CACATACGTACGTACGTACATACGTACGTACGTACGTACCCACCCACAGACAGACATTTTTTAAAAACCACTTTTTTGGGTTCCTAGAGACCCAAAACGGATATATCCGTTAAAATCTCGATTTCGAAAATTTTCATGATTTCAATACTTACCCTATACCTATAAGGTATGGGAAAGTAAAAATCATTTTAAACCATTTTTGATTTCGAATTTTAAATATACGAGACATCAATTTAACAATGTACGAGTACAATGTGTTGCAACTCTGGGAGTGAAAGAGACATTGAACTTTTCTAGAAAACGTTTCTGCGACATATAGGGGAAATCATAATAACTTATAAAGTAACTTTCCCTATTCAACCCCTTAGGCTATTGATAAAACCATTTGGTGATACCTCATTGAATAGCTCTTAGAAAATACCATTCAGTAGTAGTAACCCTTTTTTGACCGGTTCGTTTCAGAAAAAAATAAAAAATGAAAATCCGAAGAATTTGAACCAATTATTGTAACTACAACTTAAAAATATTAGATTAAATGTTCAAAATAATTACAATTATCCTCTAGGCAATAGTAAAATCTACTTTCAAATTCTTAACGAACATATTAAAAGGTTTGTTGCGGAATACCTCAGCTGAACTATGCGTTGTCGCAGTTGTGTTATGGACTGAGGCTCAGTTTTGTGGACAACAGATTTTAAGTAACTCATAAAAAGAAGTGTAATGCGGTCAAATCGGAAGATTTTGGGGGCCATTCGATTAATCCTTTCTCATTGATTTCTAACAAGATGGGACACCTCCTCACTATGCAATCCCTGTGAGGGTCTGACTAGACTATGGCCAATGGATTGGACCCCAAGATTTCCAGCTTTCCTCTCATTATACTTTACTATTGTCTAGAGAGTAATGGAACCCGTTTTGAACATTTAATCTTCTTCTTCTTAGCCAATTTTAACGTCTATGCCGTCTTTCGGTTCCCAATGCGTTCTTCCATCTATCACGATCCCTCCATAGTTCAGGATCTATATTTCTTGCTTCTAACGCTTCATGTACCCCTTCAATCCCACTTCGTCGGGGTTTCCTCTTCTTCTCTACCGGGGAATCCAGTTCATGGTTTTCTTCGGGAGGCGTGTGTCGTCCGTTCTTTGCACGTGGTCATATCAGGTTAGTTGCTGCGTCTGAATCTCTTGTATTATGTCCTTTTCTATTTCTATTCCTTCTCTAATTGTTTCGTTTATAATTCTATCGCGTATATATACTCTCGCTGATCTTCTCAGAAAACCCTATCTTTGGGCCCTTAACCTATTTGCTGTGCTTTTAATGATTTGCCATACCTCAGCTCCAAAAGTAGTGATTGTTTTTACAATGATGTTATATGTCATATACTTTTGCTCCATAATATAGCAATTGCTTGCTTTCCTTTCATCATTCTTTCTGTGATTGCTTCTTCGTATATCCCATTTTTGTCTATTTTCACCCCTAAATATGTGTAGCGATGGCATTTCTTTATTTGTTCGCCCGTGTCTAATATAACTTCTGGCTTATCCACCCCTATTGACAGATATTGTGTCTAACATTTAATCTAATATTTTTAAATTTTAATTAAATACACATAATTGGGTAGGAATCTTCAGAGTTTTATTTTTTAGTTTTTTCGAAACGAGTCTTAGGAAAAAAGGTTGCGATCACTGATTGCATCTTCTACGATCTTTTCAATAAAGTATCACAAAGTGGGTGTTACCATTTTAAATTTTATTTGGGTACTTTGAGCCTAAGGGGTTGAATGGGGAAGGTTACCTAATGAGTTATAATGACTCTCCCTCCACGTTGTAGAAACGTTTTCTAGAAAAGTTTATTACCTATTTTACTTCCAACGCATTGTACGTTTTAAATTGACTCCCTGTATACAATCTAAATCCAAAATATTTATCATACTGAGTGTCGAATCTTGCTCTCTTGTAAATTCACCTTTTCGCTGGTCTTTTTGCGTTCCTTTGTAGGTTTATTTCTCTTCCTGTCCGTTTCATATACCCGTCTCATATGTTTTAATCATAGTAGTAAGAAACCAGTGGTGACTGAAACTGAAAATAATTCAGTTTCATTACTATCATCAAGAATTTAACTAAGTCCAAAGTACTTTAAATACCTGCTACATTTCTTTGTACTGAAATGTCAACATTAACAAAATCACAAAATGCATAAACAAGTGAATCACAGAATCAATAAAAGACAATCAACAATGCTAGTGAACTTTAGGAAGCATATGTTTGTGTTGCTTGTTGACCGATTCCTCTATTTGTATACACTTACAGAAAGTATGTGTGTACAACATACACGCGTGTGGGAAGAATTTCATTCATAGTTTTACTTAATTCTAATCGTTCTGTAAATTTGTACGGTAAACCGTTAATAATGTCAGTTTTCGGATCAAAAAGTCAAATATTAGTAGCGCTGCTTTGCTTACGAATGATTATTAGATACACATTTACACGATAAATATTTGAAGCCTGATATTTTTGTTTATAAATGTAACATATACACTTGTTACTTTATATAGGTATAAGTAAAATTCAGTGTTGTACTAATATTTTTCCTTAAATATTAGTCAAACTTCAATTAGATATCCTTGTGTACAGAAAAATTATTTTGTGTGTGCCTATGATTAGCCCGCGGGTTTGTGTTGTAGGTTATTTCTTTCTAAACTTTCTATTTTTACTTCAGTTTTAAATCGCTAGATAGGTTCTGTTGTTAGAGATATTTGATGCCCATTTAATGGCTTCCTTATTTTCTTCTAATTTATTATTTTATACTTAGAATTTTTTAGTTGGCCCTTGTACTATGTTACCTCACATAAGAGCTTAAACCTTAAAATCCATTCAAATCATCGTTTATATTTGCACTGGGGTCTACATTTAAAAGCGGAGGTTTTCATTTGGTTGGTTTTATTGTTACTCAGCTCAGTCATCTGTAAAACCCACTGCCTCGTTTTATTTCCACAGTAGTCGATTGTGTTTCAGTTCCTTTACCTAAAGTATTGCTATCGACTATATGTAATTCTATATATTTCTAATACACATGCAAACATTTTCCTAAAAAATTAAACAAAAGTAAAAAGTTACAGATAAATTGAAGAAGTGATTTGGCTGTGAGAAAACACACCTAACTACGAGATGGTGGAAGACTACGGAAAATAAAAAATACAATTACTGAAAGCATAACACTTGTTGTTTTAGTTAATAGAATTAGGAGAGTTATACATAGTCAGTGATACATCATTTAGATGGGAGGTGCATTTGTTCCGGCTCACAAAAGATTTCGAAATTTAACGTTTGGATGGAGATATTAACACAATAATTTAATACGAACCATTTGTTGCAATAGTATAAGATGAAATCCAAATTTGGATATTATTCATTGTATGGAGAACGTTTACTTTGATAACTTACTTCTAGAACAATGTTGAGACACGTTTCAACAAGATGGGGCTCTTGCCAGCTGCACATGATACCTGGTTGGATGAACGATCTTGTTAATCCAGATTTTAGAGATCTTTATTATTTTTATGGTAATATATAATGAAAATATTTATAACAAACCTATAAGAATAAGGAGATAAAGAAAAAGAAATAAGCTGAAACTGGCTCGTAGATGACTATAACAGCTATTAAGAATAATGTGTTTCTAGTAAAATTATGTCTTAATATACTCAGCAGAAGTCTCCGAAAGTCATTTGGCAATCATTAATCCAACATCTAATAATTATTTTAATTTTTATAAATTACTAAAATGCATTGAAATACGTTTATTCACAAAACTTAGGATATTACATTTCATTTATATTAATAATTAATTATATCTTGTGTGGGTGAGCCGTTGTAGGATTTGGTCCTCTTCAACCCTGAGCTTTCTTCCTTCCTTCTTGTGGGTTCTTACTTCTGATTCTAGGGTTGTGATTTGGGTTCTTGCTTCTTTAGTTTCTGCGTTGGAATGGTATCTGTAAATTAATAGAAGGTGGTGAAGTATTGACTGTGAGTTGTGAGTTTTGAGTTTTAACAATGCTCATCGCATTGTGAGGGGAGTGTTTTCAACAAGGTAGAGGAGGTCGTCTGGCAGATTTGGATACAGACTTGATAAGAGGGATCTGGCGGGGGGGGGTGAGAAATTCGGACTGTCGCTTGGGCTACGGGGTTATTGCCGTTGAGGGTGCTGGTGATGTAGGATTTTTGAAGTTTTGGAGGCGGCGGCAAATGGGGGTGATGTCTGGGTTTTCGTGATTTAGTATGCTAGAGTATCGGAAGTCTAACCTGAAAATTCGACATAAAATCTGTAGTTCGCATGGGCGGCTTTGTTCTAGGGCACGAGGTGGAAGGGAGGCCTAGATGGGGGCACGGTATTCGATTATGGGGCGGATGAAGGTGTTGTAAGTATGGTGGAGGATGCTACAATTGCTACCTTGAAAGCGCCCTTGGATACGACGGAGCAAGTTGGAGCGGTTACGAACTTTTTGAGGGTTTCTTGGAGAACTGGTTGAAGAGAGCAGGTGTGAGAAAATGTGATTCCAAAATATTTTGCTTGGTTTGAAAGGGGGATTGGCTGGTTATTAGTTGAAAGATTGATGAGAAGGGGGTCAAATCGTGGATTTTTGGACATGTTGGGGTGCCCTTAGAAGATTAGAATTGGATTTGTCGGCATCGAGTTTTATCCGCCACTTAACTAAAGTGTTATAATGTCTAATTTATATATCTTTTCAATATTTCCGATAGTATGCGTTCTATTGTGCTAGCTGAACTTTTTTATGCAGTGAAAAA
Organism: Limonius californicus; assembly: GCA_014611495.1. Lineage (NCBI taxonomy): Eukaryota > Metazoa > Arthropoda > Insecta > Coleoptera > Elateridae > Limonius > Limonius californicus. The sequence goes on from JABXWE010045321.1 coordinate 4,806, forward strand.
TGAAATTATACTGGGTGTTTTATTTAAATGTTGAAAGTGATCCAACGGAACTGTTCAGTCTGTCTGATCCTGTTTCCCATTTCGCTTAAAATATATTTTTATGCCTGAACACTAAAATTGTATATCCAATTCAGATTCAAATACGTTTATACAATGAACTTATGATATTATATTTAATTTTTAATACTAGTTACATTATTGTTAGACTTTTTGCCTCTTCAGTCCTGGGCCTTTTTTTCTTCCTCTACGTCCATAATGTCCTGGTGGATTTTCACTGGGTGCTTGGTTGGCGGGTGCTCGTTCATGGTCCCTGGTATGGTAGGTCTTGTGTTCCTTGCTTCTGGCTCTGGTGTTTGTGGGTCATCTAAAATTAGAAAAGGATTAAGCGTAGTGTGATTACTTCATGGCTAGTGGAGTATCTTCCACTAACGGAATGAGGTTGTCTGAGAGGTTTGTAAATAGGGACGAAACAAGGGCAGTTAGGTGATGTTTGTGCTGCATCTGGGGTTTTCTGGGGTTGCGATTTGCAAGGACGAAATTACGTTTTACGTGAAACGTTTGGAGGGTTTCTACGGCGAAAGGAATGCCATGGAGGAGGTTACATGAGATGATTTTTTTTAAGTTTAATTAGACGGTCGTTTATTGGAATGGTTTGGGTGCCGATGTTGACTTGGATGCTGAGATGTTCTCGTTGAAGACGGAATATGCCACGGATGATTTCCTTTCGCTTGCTGCGTTAATGAAAGAGATGGGTTTTGATAACGGCGTATAGAGGAGCTGGGTAGTCGATAACGGGACATATTAAAGTGTTATATGTATGTAGAAGGGTTCGGGAGTACCTAGTAGCTTTGGAAACGGCCTTAGATACACCAGAGGAGTTTCGAGCGGAATTTTTTTGAGAGTTGCAGAAATGGATATTTTTTGAGTGGTCCAGATGGTGTGGTTATCCGCGAAATGTGTTGTATGGCTCAGGTCGGGTTTTTAATTGGAAAATTATGAGAGTATACACGGTATCATAAGGGAGAGAGTACAGACATCGAAGAAAAGATTAATGGGATGGAAGTTTGAATTGCGAATGTTGACCCTGCAGGAGCGATTAGTAAGGAAGTCAGTTTTTGGATGAGATCGTCGTGCCAAAACTTACCAAACGCATGATTAAGGTCCAGGAAGCCAGCAAGCGTTGGCACTCCTGGTGGAGGCTGTATGAAGTTCCAGGGTGAGATTCATTATGGAGCGGTGGGGACGAACACTAAGTTATAGCTGGGGGAAAAGGTTGTTGAATTCTAGATAACTTCGGAGATGGAAAGAAATGATTTTTTTTGGTTTCCCGATTATGTTTAGCAAAGATATGAAGTGATATGATAGAGAAAATTGTATATAGAAATAGCCCAATAAAAAAGACACGTCGTAGGACCTATGAGACAGTATCTGTAATTGAATAAGTATGCTTTAATAATTTGTTTTTAAACTTTAAAATAAGTTTCACACAAATTTATTTAATAAATTGTAGATTCACGGGAAGCTATGATTAAAAGTGAGTATGTATTATTTGTTTCCATTTCACGAAAACGGTATGATGCAGTATATTAAGGGGTAAACGAGGCAAAATTTCCAAACCAAGAGTGTTTTCGAATAAAAGATTTCGAAGAAATAGTTTTTGGATAAAAAATGAGTTTGTTTTTCCGGTTAATGCCGTTTATGTTTTCATTCCTATATGTGTATTATTTACAATTTGATAAGTAAATGCCAAGCGGTAGAAAGGCCGCAAGCTCAGGATAACACAAGTAATAACTCAAATTACTTAACGTGTTTGTCTACTCATTAATTCAAACACTTCAATATGTTCATGGGATAGAATATATTCGTGTTCAAGCGAGATAAGCAACACAAATGTATTAGTTATACAGTGGAAGCAATAAAAACCCAAGTCAATAATACCGTTGAAATTCTAAAGTCTTGTCTTAGATTAATCTGTAATTATAAAGATGTAAACATTATAAATATTTTTAATTGTCATACATTAATAATTGACGGTTTACATTTCAAATTTTATTAGGATATTTAATCAATTATTTAATAGAAATTTAAAATTAACACATTATTTTGCCAGTGTTTGTCTATACTTTTAGTTAGCTATATTCAAGGTTACAATGCCACCTCGAGTGTTCTGTGGTCCCTGTGGTCGAAGTAGTGAGATTATGCAGTTATGGGCTATGTAAATAAACGTTTATTTGAAATAAAATTGTTGCATACACATTTACAGAACAAAGTAATTAAAGGGTTTTACAAAAGATGTTGAAAATATTTACCATTATTTTCTAAATATAAATGCCACTTATTTCTCAAAATTTTCAAACACATTCACTAGAGTATTAGGGGTTAGTTCATCTAACTTTTGTTAAATAGCATTTTGTAAATATTCTATTGATTAAATATGGTTTATTTTTAAAAATATTGTGTTAGAGATAAGCGAACAGGAAGAACTCTGGAACTGTAAGACCAGATGACCTTGGTGGAAACAAATGTCTACTAATTAACCGATCATCATAAAATGTCTGTAATAATTGTATGGCACGATTAGCAATATGTGCTGTGGCATAGTCTTGCTGGATGTAACTAATTTCATCATCACGAACTTCATTGAAAAAGGGTGTTGTTAAGATATTTTGTAGATAATAATTGGCAATTATATTTTCTGCAAAAATTTGTAAGCTATTCGTCTTCTTAAAACAGCGACCCATAAACTGATCTTTTGTGGATTTAACGGTGTTTCCTCAAACATATGCGGATTATCTGCTGCCCATGTTCTCATATTTTAGCTGTTAAGATACACGTTGAGGTGAAACCAGGCCTCATACCGTATGACAAATCAATTTCGTAGCCTAGTTTTCGGATCGGCTTAGAAGGAGTTGCTTCCATGATATCTCTAACAGTATCAAGAACGACTGCAGTTCTTTTCACAAGTCTTCCTGATTCCTTTCTCTTTTCAACGCTTCCACTTTCTCTAAAATTATTCACAATAATAGTTTGATAGAAATTCTGATAAGTGAAGTTTGCAGCCTCATTCGCATAACGTTATTGAAATTCTGTGAAACAGGTTTGAAATAAATATTGCCATTCATCATTTTCATTCTTTGTACCATTATGAACATTCTAATACGAATTTTATGTTGTTAAAAATATTTATAATGTTTACATCTTTATAATTTCAGATTAACTTAAGACAAGACTTTAAATTCCAAAGGTGTCTTTGACTTGGGTTTTTATTGCTCTCCCGCTAGTAGAAGCAGGTGAGGGTATGATATCCAAACTATATATTATTTTATTACAGATTAATTATGTGAGCTCTAAAAACCACTACCAGAGGACCTAAAAGCATGATCCCATACTACAATGAACATTTTACAATAGAAATCCAAAAATTTAGAATTTATTAGGTAGGTTGATTTCTGTTCAATAATCAATACGGTATAATATTTGCTCTGGCATATGTGCTGTCAAATGCATTTGAAATTATTAAACTAATTCTCTAATTTTTGTAGATGTTTGGTTATTTGATAACTAAAATAATCTGTCCCACTTGTTCAATTATTTGTTGCTTGATTCTTCTTGGTACTGAATCATCACTTTTTAAGGGCTACAATCTGAAGAAGAGTCTTGGGAGTTATCTTGTATGTATAATTTCTTTATTGCAAAGTAATTTAATTCTGTGGTAGACTATACAGGACACCTTGTACAACCTAATTTCAAATAGTGCTAGATAACTTATTAAACATTAATCTCTTAAAAAGGTACAATCTCAAGAGCCAATTTTATTAGAACCTTTTTTGTTAAGAATGTTTCCATCAGTATACGTTCTGCTTGAGGACCTTCTATCTGGGATTCTTTGTTAAAGACGTTTGAATCACGGACTCAAAGAATCGTATTAAGGATATTTCACCCTGAATATTCGCAGCGTTTCATTGTCTAGGCAATTAACCCTAGTCAGTTTTATAAATAGCTACGTGTTGCCTACGTAATAATACTGCAATTTGACAGGACGGAAGTACGGGGGTTATCTGTGAAACTGAACGCGTTTCCGGTCGTCCTAAAGCCACGTGGCGCTGCCACTTTCGAGGGTTAAGGTCACGTGTCAAAAGGCCAATCATGCAGCGCTTAATGTCGCTTGCGTGTTTTTGATCGCTAATGACTATTGTACATTAAATAATTTGTGGGTTTACTGTAACAGTTTATATTATGGATGAGTACAGGAAAAAACAACCATATCAGAAAACAGAAAAAAAAACAGCTCTCATGATTTATTTATTACGCGTAATGACGTTATCCATTTATTTTTATAAATATATTATTATGATGACCTAAGTGTAGTTAGATGTTCTTTTGATGAGACACCTAAAATAAAAAATGTATATGATTTATTACTGCTTTTAAATAATAAAGTCAAAGATGCTGCAGCTATGTCAAACCGTATAACCATAAATTTTACATATTTTCTCAACCGCTTGTTTACATTTTCTACATAATTTCACGATCGCAATAGTTCGAACGTTAACCAGATGCTAATAAAATTGGTTCATATGTACCTTTCTTCATAATTTGTTCTCTTCCATGATCTTCAGTCTTCTAACTGTTTTGTCGCAACTATCCATTCGGCTCAGTTTTGGGGTTTGCTTTTCATATTGTGGTGATTATTCTTCTAGTATCTTCTGTAATTTGTTTAATATACTGTAACCGAGTAGATCAATAGCATATGGGGGAGGCGCTTGCCCAACAATGGAATGTTGTGAGCTAATAAAGAAGAAGAAGAAGATCCGAGGTCGTCTTTTTAGTTTATATCCATTTATTTTATTTCCTATTATTACTTTAGTACCTATAACTTCCCTGTTAGGTAAGTGTAATGATTTCTTCTCTTGGGAGGTCGTTACTTTCACTTATTATCTCATTCCCTAGTCTTATTTCTCCCGTACTTTGGTTCGTTTTTAAACATAGGTACGGATATTTTTCCGCAGTAATATGTCTATGTTGATCAAGGTTTGAGTCAACGGCGTACCTAGAAGAAAATTCACAAACCGAATTTGCACTCCACCCCGCCACACAGACAGACGTGTCAATTCAGTATCAGTTTGAAGAAAGCCAGAACGTGTAATGAATATTGACTTAAAATTTGTTTTCGATGGCTGCTCTACAATGGCAGGCCATGAAGGCGGTGTACAAGCGATTTTAAGGAAGAAGAAATATTCTCCAGCAATATTTTTGCATTGCTCAGGCCACAAACTCCACCTTGTGGTGAACGATGCAAACGAGGTACCGGAAATTAGAAATCCTATTGCCACTATAAAGGATACAACAAACTTTTTCAGGGAATCGACTGCTCGTAGGAATTGCGCTCCCAATCTACCACGAATGTGTGAGACGAGATGAGATAGTCGAAGAAATATAAATGAGGAAAATTTTCTCAAAATTTCCCAGAGCTTGTGAAAGCGCTAGAAAAATTATCCACAGAGGGAAATTATGCCATAAGAAAATCTGCATATCAGTTGCATTCAGCGGTTACGAAACCATTGTCCATCGTTGCTTTAATTACAATAGCAAAATACTTGGCAGTGTTGGAACCAGTAGTTAAAGCCCTGCAAGCAAAAACCATGGCTTTGATCGCGGTGAGAGGCCACCATACAGGAATCTTTGACGTATTCAAAGAAAACTGTAAAGACGCAGGTCGAATCACTGACGAATTACTTAAAAAAGCACAAGACATTGCAATGTAATTGGAAACAGATAATTATAATGAATACTGGCGACGTTCACTAATTATACCATCCTTGATTCGCTCACATCATCGTTAAATATTCGATTTTCCCAAGAAAATACCCCAGTTTTTGCGTTACTAAAACTACATGCTTTATACATGACCAAAACTAGTGTTACGGACTTACACAAGAACGCAGAATTGTTTAAAAAATTTTGAGTTGGATGATGTCAGAGAACTGGACCTTTGGTATAATTTGTGGATGAAGAAGAATTTACCTGAAGACATTTTAAGGGATACAGTAATCGTTGACCTGTTTAACGAAATCAATATTTTTTCCCGCCATGAGAAAAGCACTATCAATTTTGAGCACTACGGCGACCGTCGAGCGATCCTTCAGTAGGTACGGTTCGAAGAGTGAAGACTTGGCTTAGGAGTACTGTGGGAGAGGAAAGGCTGACTGGGTTATACCTGATGAGCGTGCATCAGAATTTTGTAAAAGAAAACCGTGAGATGGTGGAAAATAAAGTTATAAACAAATTTGCGACAAATCCGAGAAGATTATTATTAACATGCAAATTTAGCTCAGTTAAGTATCAAGAGATCCAAAAAGAGCTGACCCCAGCAGGCTGTAAAATGAAATGTTACGTCTTTTCTAGACTAAAGGAATGTTTATAATGTCAATTTCAGGTTAGGTTGTGTTAGCTGGAATTAAATAATAATTAAGGTCGTTTTTAGGAGCAAAAATCTTTTATTGAGCAGCAGTAAAAGAAATTAATAAACCTGAACTAATGTAATGATTACAACAAATGTTGAAAATGTCTGCCTTCTTCCTCCAAACATTTCTGAACTCGTCTTCTCATATCTTCAAAAACATTTTGTAATAATTGAGGTGAGTTGTTAATTTCTTGACAGTTTTCTTCAATTCTAAGTTTCAGTTCATATAAATCATTAACTGGAGTTTTAAAAATGGTGTTTTTCAAATAGGGCCATAGAAAAAAGTCCAAAAGAGTAATATCACAAGCGCGAGGGGGCCAGGGTGTTGCAGTATTGCTACTAATGATTCGGTCATCAAAATATTCACGTAAAAAATTAATTGTATCTGCAGCTGCATGAGCTGTTGCGCCATCCTGTTGCAGAAAACCATCCCATAAGTGAAAGAAAGGTTGGACGCTAGTGTAAGACTTTCAGAGGTGGCTGAAGAAACGTGCACGATGAGGAACGAAGCGGGGGACCTCCTGTTGTCAACCATGATCTTGTGATAAAGATAAGCAAGCCAATTCTCTAAGATTGGAGTTTCACGATTGCGGATATGGTGGCAAATTTTCCTCCAGTTTCACGTACGTTATTGTATGAAATTTCCACGAACAGGTTACAATATTACAAACTTTGTGCGGGGGGTGCCAAAAATGTTTACAAAAACCAGCCTATGACCTCTGCACTAACCTTCTTACGCGCTACAAAACGGAAGGCGATTAGTACGTGAATCATATTGTGACTGGCTATGAAACTTATATATATCATATATAAATGTTGCTACCAAGCAACAATCAATTCAGTGGAAGCACGCGAGTTCCTCAAAAGCCAACACGTTCTAGCAAACGTTCGAAAACTGAGGGCTTATTGTTTTAGACAGAAAAGACGTATTGTTGGTTGATTTCCTGTAACGTGGTGGGGCAATAAATATAGACGTTTATGTTGAGACTTTAAGAGAATGGAGAAGAGCGATTAAGAAGAAAAGGCCAGAACTGCTGTTCTGTGAAGTCATGATTTTGCACGATAACCCCCCGACCGCACGTGGCGGCTCGCTATGTGGAACTCGTTGAGAAATTCAATTTGGAAATTTTTAACCATTCCCCATACAGTTCTGACTTAGCGTCTAGTTAATATCACCGTTTCCTCCATCTTAAGAATTTTTTAAGAACTCGCGACCGTGAGGGGTGAGACGACCTCAAAACGGTACAGGTGGCAGACTTCTAGTACCTACAAAGATATAGAAAAACGCGACACTTATTGATACATTTTATCCTATTGATATCCAACACTGTTCTTTTTGTTACACATCATCAATATTTATAATAATCAGGCAGATGAATTTATCACAGTGTTTTATAAATCAGATTTAGTAGTGTAAGTATTTTAAGACAGTATAATGCGCAAGCAGAATGTCCAATTACCCTACCGTTATTTGTAGTTAAACTTTATATTTGCAGATATTTATTGCTGTGTTATGCGGTAAACAATATACATTATGCACGTATTGATTGTCTGGCCTCGGTAAATGTAATTTCCAGCATTGTTACGGGGTTGTTTGCACGTGCAGGTGAGATAATGAACACAGAGTTACAACATCGGAGACCAACCCCCTCAGTGCACCGCATAACAGTCCCTCATTAGTGCCCTTCCCAGTTTGCTTATTTAGTTATTTACACCGTCGCGTTATGCCTAGAAATTTTCCTAGTTCATACTTGCGTATAAAATGGAGGAAAACAGAACTTCTAAAATCCGAACTAATGGCTGTTAAGAAGCTGAATAATAAATCGTGCCCTGCAAGAACTTGAACTTAGACCCATGCACTTTGGTCATTGATAAGCCGATTAGATGTCATATATCTAGGCCTTCCGAGACAATGCCGTTGCTTAACGACTTCCTTAGTCTCGGACTTTGTTTGACTTAGTGATTACTTCTTAGGGATCCAAACCACAATCATAATCGAGACTTTGTATAGGACCTTTCGCCATTTATTTGATGCTGAAGAGCACTTTTTGTTGGGAAGACGTACAATACTGTAGAAGTGGATGTTCGGAATGCTTCGTAAAAAAGGGATTATACCTTAAATGATTTTAAGAATACTATAATAACTGATTTCTTTTTAGTGAAATAAACTGAAAAATAGATTGCAGTAAAAAATGAGCTAAGATAGAAAAACCGAATAATAAATGCCTAAAATAATAAAATGTGTAATCCAAAAGGGCTTAATAAAATGTTACATAAACAAGCTTATGAGCTTATATTAACGTTAATATTACAACTATAGTCGAATATGAATTTCTTGTCGATTTGCAACTTAATTTACTTAAAGAGGCTTTTTTTACATAAAAGATTCGGCGACCTTTGTGCTGAACTGTAATTTATTTTTCAAACGTAGTACTGTTTAGAGATTTTAATTCAATATCAGTTTAAAGTGAAATTATTTTCTTAAATGACGAAATTTAAATCTAGAAATGTCAACTGTGCATTCATTAAAAGCCGAATTGTAATTTATCTCTTCAGTTGTCGACAAATTAATGTGAACGTTTAATTTTCACTATAACATTGAAAAATAATTAATTATTCTATTGTAATTAAGTTTTCTGGAAGACGAAATTTTGGTATTAAAGTTAAGATATCGATTGTAATTTCTACATTTTTGAAATAATCTACAATTTTGTCTGTAATTAGTAATTAGTTTGATGTTTAAATGTATATACGAGGTGTGTTCAATTGAAACCCAACTGTACTTTATAAAAAATTTATTCAACAATTTAATTATAAATAATTACCGTCACACGTAAGGCACCTATCCCATTGATTTGCTAACCGACGTACACCCTGCTCATAGAATTCTTGCGGCTGCTGATTGAAGAAGTCTTCCACAGATATCTGTACTTCTGCGTCAGACTCAAAATGCCGACCTTTTAACGCCTTTTTCAGCGGTCCAAAAATATGGAAATCGTAAGGCGATAGATCCGAGCTATACGGTAGATGCGCTAAAACCATTTCTTTCGTTGATGATTTTCTTTTACCACATTAGCAACATGAGGCATAGCATTTTTGTGCAGCAAAATTACCCCAAGCGTAAGTTTTCCTGGACGTTTCCATCTTATTGCTTGATGAAGCTTGTTCAACGTTTCATTGTACAGATTTGCAGTGACATTTACTCTAGGTTCCTTAAATTCTATCAACAAGGGTCCTTCATGGTCGAAAAAAAATGGTAACATCACCTTGCCCGCAGAAGGTTGTGCTTTAAACATCTTCGGTGGTCGTCTATTTGATTGTTTCCACTGCATCGACGATAACTTCCTGGATGGCTCGTAGTAATGGCACCAAGTTTCGTCATCAGCAACCATTGACAGAAAAAGTCATCACTATTTTGCCTACAGTCTGTGAGGTGTTGCAGAGATAAGCCCGTTCGCTAGCATTTATGTTCATTAGACAAGACACGAGGAATCTATTGCGAATAAACTTTGCTGTAATCCAGATTACGAACAATACAATGGACAGATCCTACACTCGCACCAACAGTTTTTGAAATTTCTCTAATTGAAATTCGACGATTTTCTGTAATAAGGCGAAACACATGCCATATTGTTTTCTGCTAATGCAGTACACCGTGCACCTGGTCGCGGCTCATCCATAGTCCCCTCTTTTCCATTATTAAATTATCAGCACAATTTCTTTACAGGTACTCAATACATCCATTTCCATACACTGCTTGCATTCGCGTATGAATCTGCAATGGCTGTACACCGTCAGCGCATAAAAATTATAGAACCGCACGCTGATCAAACTTTTTATTACATTTGTTTTCAAGGCTACATTGATCAAAGTTGAACAAGCCTGGTATTTCTTTATTTGTTTCTGACAATGACTCTAAACTTGTAATTCCAACTTTAACGCCGAAACTTTTCAAATTACAATCGAAATATTATTAATTTAATGAATTCGGTTTAAAACTTGATAATACTTCGTAACAATAAGTATATTTTTAGTTATTTCCCTCATGCTGTTAAAAATTCACAGACTGGCCTTGTTTGGAATTACCGGAGCAATGAGGACAACTCCAACGACGGCGCTGGAGGTCCTGCTAGGCCTGCCACCTATTCCCACCTGGCTAAGGAAGGAAGTCATGGCGGTCCACATTAGAATGCGGGACACCGGGAGCTGGCAAAGCAAGGGAATGCAGATATCAAGAAAAAGAACTCCCTCTTTCTACTTCGAGGGTGACAGAAGCGAAAGACTGAGGTTGAATAGGAAATACACTCTCGCGATCTTAAGCAAGGAACAGTGGTAGCAGATCGAGCTAAACTTCCCAAAGAGCTCCCTGATCTGCTATAGAGGCTGCAGGAGTCTGCATTTACTTGAAGAACCTGGAACTACAAGAAACTTCGCGCTCGGAAGTACACCATGGATTTTCAGCCGGAAATGTATGCCACCCTGACGGTGGCAAAAAAGGAACAAGTCAAACTGGGAGAGGAACGGGTAGTCTACATCGGTTCTGACAGCCAAGCAGCCTTTAAAGCTGCCTGCTCACCGAAAGCGAGGTCTGCCCTTGTCCAGGAATGCGGAAGTGGTTTAGAAGAGCTCACTCCCTGGCAATGAGAAGGCAGACTGTCAAATTGGGCGCCGGATATATTTATTTTAGACCGGAAGACTTTCTGTGAATTTCAAGCCAGCAGGTCAAGTCATTCCGAATAGAAAGGGCATAGGGTAAGTCCGGGAGAGATGGCGTAGCGGGGGAGTTGGCGCAATTGTATAAGTGACACTTTGAAAACGATAACATTAGTTCTGTTGATAAATTTGGGTGTAAAACATCGTGAGGCGTACTTTGTGCAAATATCGTGAATAAATATACGAAAACAGGTAAGTTATAAGCAATAGTCAGTTTTAAAGTGACTTGAAAATGTTTAGCATGACCAATTATCTCCGACTATGTAGGCACTTTGCTGTTTTAAAATAATTTACGAGCATTGTTAGAGGTATTACAGTGTGCGGCGATTGCATAACCTTAAATAATACCGTCTTTGTATTGCCCCAGGGGGTGACAAGGTGAGCCATCTCGCCCTGAAAATTGGGACAGTTGGCTTACTGTGTACCGGGACAGTCGGCGCGATGCCAATCTTTTACAAACGTAAATCTCGGAGAACCGAATGGACAGAAGCACAGCTACAACTTGCAGTTACAGCAATACAGAATGGAGATATGGGTTTTAATGAGGCATCTAGATATTTTGGAATTCCATGCACAACTTTAAGAAGAAGGAAAAAAACTAACAACATCCTGAAGAAGAAGGAAACTCCAAGTAAACTGCTGGATGCAATTGCTCCAGTTCCAAGCTGCTATGGTCTTACTTCAGTTAGAAAACGTACCAAGAATGTGGCCCTTGAATTAACATCACCGGAAAATATAAAATCACAAAAGAGGAAAACATTAGCAAAACTTCAAAAAGGTACTAAAATGGGGGACCCTAAGAAAAATTCCTTGCTGCAACAATATCAAAAGTAACTACAATATTCCTCTTCATCCGAAGATGATCTGATAGATCTGGTTTTTGCAGAAAGTGATGATTCGGATCTGGCAAACGAGCAAGACGAATGTGTTGGCTGCGGCGAAGAATACGGCAAAACCTAAACGCAAGACGAATGGATACAGTGTATACTTCGTAACAAATGGATGCATGAAGGGTGCACTAAATTTGAAAATATTTGTGATTTGGGCGGAAAACAAGCTCTCAAAAAAAGAAGCCATAACATTTTGGTTTACAGCTCATGTTTTGCTTATATTGTTATAGACCATCTCGCCCGACTTAAATCGCCATCTCACCCGGACACGTTGGGTGAGATGGTTTTTTCAACTTTTTTCTATTTTGTATAAAATATGTTCATAAAATGTATATTATCTCGTTTTTATAATTTTTTGTGTTAACTTAACCATTCAGTTATATTGTAATAGCAACAGAATTTACTTTAATTAAATAGTTCATGATTTACAATTTTTTCTTGAATTGTGCGCCATCTCTCCCGGACTTACCCTACGCGATACTAAAGGATCAGTGGCTACAGACAGGCAAAACTCTCTATAGCCGCGTTGGTTAAATCTAAATATGTCTGATTACTAAAGAGAAGCCGACTGAGTCTATTTACTGATAGGAGACCCCACAGGGTATATATATATATATATATATGTATACCTAATACAGACTTAGAAGACATATAAATCTCTTAAGTGTCCAGAAGGATCCGACATATCAAATATGTGTAAGGCATGAAGAAACTACTGTCCACTTTCTAGAAGAATGCAAAGCATCTATGCGACTGAGACACGAAATTGTCGGTGCAGGGACGCTTCACAACACAGAGTCAAACTTTCTTGCTTGAACAGACATCCTGGTATTCATCAGAAGACGAGGAAAATTTGGTAGGATAGATGGAGAGGATGCGCAAGAGGATGGACAGGGGAGCAGCGATGGTTAGGGGGAAACCAGGGGTTAGTACAAAGAACCAATAAATGACTACATGCATTTCAAGCTCGCCCCCCTACTACTACTACTTATGGGGATGTGGAAGGACGAGGAGGAATGAATATAACAAGTAGAAACTTCGAAAATGTATCAAAACTAAACGTTTGAGTAGTAAATATTACTGAAATAATTTTTAATTGTGTCTGTCTTAAACTTCTACTTTATTTAATTCAAGAGAAGATGGTACTGTTGTGTAAGCATTCCTATATTTTCTGTTCTTGATATTTATTATGTTAAAATATATTTTTTAAATTTACGGATACGGTTCTTCTTGCATCTTATTTTTAGACAAACTGACTATTTTACCATTCGTATTGTTTCAATCTTGGATTTAAATTATCGCTTCATGTCTCGATGTTCTTTGCGAATTTGTTCTTGGCCATTCGGATTATTCTTTCTTCGTTTATTCCATTGTATCTTCCTGTTTGCTACCTATTTGTGAATATTTTCTATTTTTCACTTGATCACCCTTCACTTTATTTTCTATTTAGTAAGCTTTTGTTGTGTTTTAAAAGCACAAACCATCAACCAGTATGTGTTGCCAATTCTAACATACCTATAGTACAGAGACATGGACCCTAAACAAACGTATTATACATAAACTTCATGCTACACAAAGGGCGGTGGAAAGAAGAATACGGAACATCAAATTACGAGACCGAATATTAAATATAGAAATATGAAGAAGATCTAAACTTAAGTAACCGATATACCTAATAGAACGTCTATGTACCTTAAGATGGAATTGGGCGGGGCACAGGGGACGAATGCAGGATAATAGACGGACACGAAAGATCATTAAGTGGAGGCTCCGAGATAACAAAAGAAGTAGAGGATGGCCGTAGACTAAGTAGCAGGGTGCGACTGGATGATGAAGACAAACAACAGAGAAGAATGGAACAACCTAAGGGAGGCTTACATCCGACGATGGATGATATAAGCTTCGAAAGAAGAAGAAGAAGCAGGTTTTGTTGGAGATGTTTCTAAGAAATCTCATCTATGTTGATTCTAATAGTCGCTATGTCTAATAAAGTTATCAACATTACGTAAATAATATATTTTTTTAAGTTAATTGTACCATACGTTCAAATAAAAAATACATATCGGTTGGTATAAAATTACTCTAATTCGCAGGCTTTAGAATTTTAACAAGCAAAACAAATAGTGTCATTTAAAATTATTAGGGTAAGTTTGTCACTGTATGCGTTTGGGAATCTGATTGTGAATAGCTACATAGCAAAACTACTCCAATCAGAATTCTAAACATACCTATTGCATGCTAGTAAATTTTGTAGGTTTGCTTGTTTTGATTGGGCGAGATCTAGGACGCGGATTTCCAAGTATCTCTAAGAACTGCAGCCATCATTGGCTTATTGTACACAATAACTAAGAATTTTGCCAATCTGGGGTAATTCCAACCCCAGTACGGATTTTTAACGTGTCACAAATCGCAGTGGCACGGGGCCTACGTCATTTTTAGGAGCAGAAATCTTTTATTGAGCAACAGTGAAAGAAATGAATAAACCTGAATTAATGTAATGATCACAACAAATGTTGAAAATGCCTGCCTTCTTCCTCCAAACATTTCTGAGCTCGTCTTCTCATACCTTCAAAACCATTTTGTAATAATTGAGGTGAGTTGTTAATTTCTTGGCAGTTTTCTTCAATTCTAAGTTTCAGTTCGTTTAAATCATTAACTGGAGTTTTAAAAATGGTGTTTTTCAAATAGGGCCATAGAAAAAAGTCCAAAACAGTAATATCACAAGAGCGAGGGGGCCAGGGTGTTGCAGTATTCCTACTAATGATTTGGTCATCAAAATATTCGCGTAAAAAAGTAATTGTATCTGCAGCTGCATGAGCTGTTGCGCCATCCTGTTGCAGAAAACCATCCCGTAGCTCATCATTGTGAAGTTCATTTAAGAAAGGTTGCAATAATTCGTTCCTGTACCTTGCTGCAGTTAGCGTGCCTTCCAAAAATATTGGCCCAACGACGACTCATTCCAACCCAGACTCCTATTTTCTGTGGATGAAGGGGAGTTTTAATTGTAACGTGTGGATTCTCGCTACTCCAACTCCGCGTATTCTGTGAATTAACATAGGTACCCATTAAGGTAAAACGTCTCTCCGTCGGTAAAAAAGGTTAAATATAACTGCTCGTCATTGAGATTATCCAAAAACCAACGACAAAACTGAACTCTTTTTGGATAATCCTGTTCTAGAAGCTCCTGAATGGAAATAAATCGGTGAGGATGAACATGCAAAGCTTGTTTCAATATTCTGTGGCATGTACCGTAACTTAAATCATCAACTTGCTGGCATAAATGTCTAATTGGTGTTTTTAGAACCTCGTCAATTCGTTGTCTTACAGTTTCACTTAAAGCAGGTACTATCTTCTTTGGCCTACCAGACCCTTATTTCCTTCCAACACTTCCAGTTTTCGAAAATTGCTGACTAAATTCTTAACCAAAGCATAAAATTTTCGGTATGTATCTAATAATTTCATTGGGATACCTCTCTCGGAATTCCACAAAACAAGGAGGAATCGAATAGGTCCATTCTCCGTCAACTTGAAAGCCGTTCCGAAAGTAATATTCAATAATGAATGCTCTTTGAAATGTATTAAAAATCATTTTAACAATCTGTCAGATTCGTATAAAAAAAAAGATATCTAATTTACCCGACATCATAAACATTCCTTTAGTCTAATAAAGACGTGACTTTTCATTCCACAGCCCGCTGAGGATCAGCTTTTTTTGGATCTCTTGATATATGTTCTGTTCATTATTGTTTAATTTCCTTATAATTAAACCTCTTTAAAGTCTTTGTATATTATTTTAATTTTTGGAAATACCCGAATCTTCAAAAACAAACTATTTTAGATTACCTACTTATCTAAAAAGTGTCGAACTCTACCGGACTTCCCCAACATATTCGATACGAACCGTTGTCTGCAACTTCTCTCCTTTGGAGTACCTAATGTTTCCAGTATCACGAAAGAAATTAACACACTTTCTAACTGTGCTATAAAAATCTCAACGAAAAGTAATATCAGGAAACTGTTGTAGAAATTCATTCATCATGCCATTTCGAAAAACATATTTTATATTAATTAATTTTTTTTTGTATATAATCCACGGTGAAAATCATTGTGTTCATAAATAGGTACATGTAATATAGGTAATTTGTATTCACATGACGACTGACATTAAATTATAAAGCATGCGAAAAAAGTAATTTTATTTTCCATGGCCAATCCTTGTGTATATTTTATTTAAACATACATAAATACCTATGTTATAAGCACTTTTTATAAATTACGTAATGCACAAGCATAAGCAATCTTCAAAGACCAAAATATTACACTTTGTTTAAACAAATAATATCGAAGAGTAAGTACTTATTAGTAGAACATTTAATTCAACTTAGTTAAGCTAGAAGTCTAAGAGAAATAAAACAGGTAAAGTTGCTTCGTGGGTTCTGACTGGAAGCAGTGGAAAACACAACTTTCTTATAACACCATTTTCTTATACAAGAATACTTATATTTTTTGATAATTTAAAAAGATAACTCACATAGGTATTATTTTGCATTTTCAGTTTTATTATTAATCGGAAGCATTCAGATGCTTGTTTTATTGTTGTTATTCAAACTTTCGCAAGTTACAACGTAAAATTCTTTAAAATAAATGAGTATATGCTGCAACAAGGCGGTTTGTATCGATTGGCCAGTTCAGTAACCGAATCATAGAAATACTCCTAATGAAACTTTTCCCAATAATTAAAAATTCATAGCTTACATTAATGTGTTCGGTATCGAGGGACCCATTCTATTTGTATAGGAAAATTCACGTCAGTTGTCCGTCGCTGTTAATCCAGCGTAATTAATGCACAATGGGATGACGTAAAGGCTGATTCTCAGCTATGTAAACACCACATATACCTAACAAGCATATGAATGCATGCATGGCTTTATGGTCCCATGATTTTATCAAGCTGGTCGCTGATTGGTTGTTTACTTAAGGAGGAGGGGCCTCTGTTTGGGTCCGATGATATGGATGCTGAGCTTCTGTACTGGATTGTCCTCAGGAGGGGGGCGGGGGACCCCCCGGCCGCGGATTTCGGAGAACCGGCGGCGGGATATATCTGCTTCTAATCTGAAAGCTTTGCGCGTTTAAACTTTGCAATTAAATGGTAATTGCTTTCAGTTACTTCTTATCCCGTTCTTCAAATGTGACTATCTTGTTGGGTTTTTCCCGGAGCAAATAAGAGACGCTTAAGGCATTAAGGGATTCGAGTGGCGTTGCGGGTTTTTGTGTTTTATTTAAATTTCGAATTGCCACGTAAACACGAGGTCAAGTAACTTCCAACGCTGAGTCCACGTAACTTTCCCTTTCAGTTTAATTTAGTTATTTCAGGTTTAAACTTGGAAGATCAACATAATTTTTTGAAATTAAAATTGTTTCTAAGAAGGGGCATATTTTTTATTTTCCTGTAAGAAGTTATTCAATAAATTTTTATTATAGCAGAATATTTAAATGATAATAAATAGAGTCTGGGATACTTCTAGTGATTTAAAGTAGCAACTAATTATTTATAAATGCTTGTAATTTAATAACGCAGTTTTAAATTACATTTTTTTACAAATGTTTTTTAAATAAGTATACAACTAAATAAGCATCATTACACCGTTACATCGTTATATAACTTTTAGAACTAGTTACAGTAACGTTTTATCGTTGGGTATATACGTTTAGAACGAATACAAAGTCCTTTTTCGTTATACCATCCTCGTTATATCAATTTTTTCCACTAGGTACAACTTTTTAAAATCGTTATGACTTTTTCCTTGTTTCACTGAGTCTCAGTTCTCGCTAGCATAAATCGACTTGTTTTTCGTTACAACTATTTTTATAACATTCTTATATTGATTTTTGCCGTAATATAATTTTTAGAACTAGTGGCAAAGTTGTATTTTTATGCAGCTTCTAACAATTACCATAACTTTATCTTATCACTATACTATTGTTGATTGTCTTTACAATTGCCGTTTTTGGTTATACAATTCTGAAACTTGTTACGACCACTATTTTCCTCAATATCGTACTATTTTCTCGTTTGACTTCTTGTAATAATAATTCAAACGACCTTTTATAAACATTCGAGTCGAATTATGTTACTATACAGATGTTGCAATTAGATCTATTATCCTATAGATTATAAGTATTCTCCGACATTGGTTGAAAAATGTGGAGGAGCTCCATCGTGCATAAACCACAAATGAACCCTACCTTTAAATCTTCCAATAATGATAACATGTTATTCAAGAAGTCGAGATACAGTTCACCAGTTAAACGATTTAATAAAAATATTGGGCCTATTAGACGGTCGTTCAAAAACCCAGTTGAGAAATAGCGTGAGGATTTTCGTCCGCCCAAACATGATTATAATGCAGATTAATGATACCGTTTCATTGGTAAATAGAATACCTATTAGTACCAAAGTCAGGATTTGCTGCTACTTTTCTCAGTATCAATTTAAAAAATACCATTCTTGAAGCATAATCAGAAGCAGAAAGGTCGTAAGGGCTTGTACCCGCTGGATATGGTACGGAACACAATTGTTTGTACTAAACAAATGAAAACAAGAAGAAGAAATGATACCAGTTTAAATTTCGTTTTTCATGGTAAATTAAAAACCTACTATTGCAGTTTATTGATTAAAGTACAGAATCGTCTCTATTTCGGAAGCAGTTGGTTTATGGATATGTACAGATTAAGACTTTTTGTTTGGTTTGATGAGTACTATATGTGGGTATTCGACCTATCTTTTCTTAAATACCCTATATAACTTCTAAAACTAGTTGCAACTACTTTTCCTTTTTCTAATGTAATCTGTTTTAGTACGACTTTACAACTTATATACAGGGTGTTAATGAATTGCAGAGACAAACTTCTAGGGCTTAAAGTATACATGAAAATAAACATTTTTTGTTCATAAATGTATGGTCAAAAGTGTTTTCTTTCAGAGACAGAGCCTCTCAAAGATTCTTTAAGAAGCGCCTAAATGTAGGCAACTCAATTTACTACCGACTATTTGTTTCCATAACGACGAAAATGAATACAGGATAAATAAAGCCCTCTTTCCCACTTTTCAAATTTAAATTAAATTTGGGCTTTATTCATCCTGTATTAATTTCCGTTTTTATGGAAACAAATAGTAGGTAGTAAATTGAGTTGCCTGTTATAACTTTTTCTCGTTCTACAACTTAAGACTGACTACAACGGCTTTATTCTCGATTTATGAGTATCGATATTCGTTTTAAAGAGTTTTTCCGTTATACCACTTTTAACACATTATATTGATTTCTATTATAACGCCCTTTATTCATTAGACGACTTTGAATACACGTTACAACTCTATTCTCGTTTGACTGTCTTTATAACTTCTGGTTGTCATTCAACGTTTACATCCCGTTACAGTTTCTTTTTTTAGTTGACTTGATCTTCGTTACTATGCCTCTTCTTCTGGTTATGCGATTTTCCAACCTCGTAGCGAATATAATTTTCTAGTGAGAATAATTTATATCATACTCGTTATAAACATCTGTTTGTCCGGTTTTTTACTGTTGCCTTCGCGCTCTTTTTTTGCTATCGCACTCGTTCTGAGTATTGCCTTCCCATTCTCGTTTAGCCATTTTAACATTTTTTAAACATCTCTATCATTTTATCGTTCGTTCTCTTTTTATTTTCTTGCCCGCCTCAATCTCACAATATTTTATTTTATATCTTCCAGGAATTTTAAAGGTTTTGATGATTTTTTCGATTTCTTTTTTTCGCTCCCTCTCATAGAGCGTTTTATGTTTTTTTCATTCTTTTTTTGTGTTTCTTCCTCTCTCATTGTTTCTCTCCCGGGACTTCCCCGTCGGTAGTTCTTTTTCATTTTAAATAGAATTTTATCGATTTTGCACTGTCCTTCATTCTTTCTTTAATTGCCTCTTAACGGATTTTCACTTACTAGGAAAAACTTTAGAGTGTTTACGTGTTTGTCTGGTTTTCTTACTTTCCCAATGTTTTTTTTTTTATTTTTCGTAATTTAGTAATTCTAAATGGCCTATTTGTCTCTCTCTTTCGCGATTTCATTTTTCGTTGTTATGTTAATTCTTAAATCCCTTCCTGACTTACGGTTTCTTGCTTTATTCTATTATTTAGGAGTTCATATTT
>JABXWE010045325.1:0-11836 GCA_014611495.1 Limonius californicus
TCAAATTCAAATCGAACTACCAACATCGTAAAAAAACAAACTAAAAACAGTACGATTATAGGCCTCCTTAGCGTACTGTTTTTAAGCTAAAACAGTGCGCTTAGAACGGCTTTATAAAACCGAAATAGAAAAACTCCTTAATCACCTTTTTTTTTAAATTCGGCGCTGTTGCCGAGTTAGAAGGATTCAAATAATTTAAATTTTTAAATCATTTCACTAAAATCTATATTCTATATCTATATATATCTTTTTTCCTCGTTCAGTTTTGATGAACTTCGTCGTTTTGGAAAGCCAACACTCCAAGCTTATTTTTCAGCTAAGAAAAATGTACAATTGAATGTAAAAAAGCGGATGAAATTTGACCTAGAAGTGAAAACGTTGGTTTAAAAATTTGTAAATAAGTTGTCTGTATTGAAATTGTTATTTTTATTCGATACTGTGTTAGATAACTCATTAGATATTAAAATTTCAAAAAATTGTAAATACCTTTTTTTGACGAGAAAATACTAATCAGAAGCTGAAAGAAATATTGGTTATCAAACTCATTTTCAAGATATTCCCTAATTTATATATTTTTTAACCAACTTCCCACTTGTGAGTCGGATTTCATCCACTTTTTACACTTACTTGTACATTCAAGTGGAAATTAAGTTTGGACTCTTAGCTTTCTAAAACAACGAAGTGTAGCACAATTGAACAAGAAATAAAAAAGTTATTTACAATTTATTGAATTGGTATATGGAAGTCCTATATCCTCATAAAAGTGGCGAATTCGAAAATAGTTATTTAGGTGTTAAATAACCTTAGCTATACGTGGTTAAAGTTTTTCGCGTATGTTTAGAATCGCCCTGTATATCTATTGATATACTGCTTTATTGCTGTAAACAAAAGAATCGATTAATATAGAAACAAAATAATTTCATTTGATAGTCTAACTGTAAAAAACATTAAGCGATTATGAACATCCTCAGAAGAAGAAGAAATCTATTTTACTCTATGCTTATCACCGCTTTCGCATTACTTCAGGGGGGTGCGGGCGTCCCTTACACACTAAACATTCATGCAACATGCACCCTAAACTTAACTAAGCGAATGCGGTCGCCCCAGCTGGGATTCGAACGCCCCGGCCAATCGGCCACATTCCGCTATGACCTAGAGTGGCAACCCGTGCCCGCACTACTCCACCGAGGCCTCTACTCTTTGCTTATCGGTAACTACTACTTGTATTAGTAGTGTGTGTAACTTTTCGGTGTACACTACCTAGCTATAATTTTTTGTTGTCTTAAATGGTTTTTCCTACTACTCTAGTTACCCTTTCAGCCAAGAAAATTGTCACTACAAAAGGGAAGATAAGGTAACAATGACAAACTGTTATTTAGTCTAGTTAGACTTGAAGCTAACTCATTGGATAAACCAACGCTTTATTACAAAATATAGTACATATTAAAATAATACTCAAGCGGTTCTACCTAATATAACTGTTGAACTAGCCACAACTGTTATTTGCTAAGCTGTTTTACATTTATAAAATATGTAGGTTATTAATTAAAAAAATATATATTAGCTTCCGCTGCTTCTTTATTTTTAGTGGCAATTTTCATGCTTGAAGTATTGTATAGAGCACGAAAAATTATTTTGGAATAGGTCTCTTGTAAAGGAAATATTTAGTCTAAAATAATTAATTAATCACGATATATACCACCTCTAATGATAATAAACAGTATACATTTTATCCTGAAATATTTTTAAAAGTCAACATTCAATTAAGTTAAAATTGCAGCCCATTGCAATTTTACAAAGAAATTATACGCAAGAATGATGTACAGGCTAAGGATGATATTTTTTGGATATTTTTACCATTTTGTATCATAACATTATATTTCGAAGGTTTCTAATTGAAACTGCATATTTCTAAAAATTTTGATTTCAAGCTGCATAAAATGGAATTATTTTGTAAGTTTTTAGTATTTTCAAAGCAGAACAGCATGATGATGATGATCTATTTACATTTTTGGTGGAATCTTATTCTTGGGCCTATATGACACGGCACAGAATTTTGTACAAATTTTTGTTGAAAATTTTGTACAAAATTTTATACAAAATTCTGTAGCTCGTGCTCTAAAGTGTACAGAATTATGTTCAGAAACAACATCAAATCGATGCGCGAACGAGCACTCTCTAGTGTTCATCAATGAACACAGTGGATAAATAAATGTTTTACCATGTGTACCACCTAAAATCTCTTAACGCTAGCCATTCTACACAAACTTAATATAACATATGAACAAAAAAAAACCTTCCTGAAAACGTAAGAATAATACTACAAGCCACGAAAAGATAAACAACATTCGACGTTATGTAAACAAAAGTAAACAATTATTATTAAACCTTGATAGATTTCTACCTTGTCTACAGTAACATGATTATTTTGACAGTATTCTCGCAGATGTCAACATAATTTGCACCTATTTGCGCATGCTCACAGACAGAATTTTGTACAAAATTTTGTACATATTTCTGTTCCGTGTAATACGCGTTTTGCAGAATTTTGTACAAAATTATGTTCAAGATTTTGTACAAAATTTTGAACATAATTCTGTGCCGTGTTAACATGCCTTAGGTTTTAAGATTCGTACTTCCAGGGATCCATGCTAATCTTTTACTGGCAAATGCAAATTCTTTTTGACAACCTTTAGAATGGTTTAAGGATTATTGGTCTGGTAAATGTACATTTCCCACTAGACATTATTTCTGATATTAGGTATTTATTACACTATGTAATTACTGAATGTAATAATAGCATTTAAATTTAATTTTATTTCAATTTTAAAAATTATTATTATATTGTTATTAATATTATTATTTATATCAGTTTTTGCATCTACCCGAGTATTTTGAGTATTTTACGTGCATATTTGCATGCAGATATTCCAAATTTTATGTGTATATTTATCCCAAGCCTAATTGATGTATAGGTTGTGAATTTTGGGGTATTTTTCGGTTATTAATTATTGAATATATTGTACGCCAAGAAAATGATGATTATAGCCCTCTTTGAAACAATAACGGCATGTTTTTTTTATTTATATTAATTACTTGATTTTCTCAAATTAAAAAAAATGTTTGGCACCAATTAATGAAAACACACAGTTTTTATACAACAATATGTATAACAATTAAAAAAAAAGAAAACTTAAGTAATAGTTATTACATCGTACAGATTCTGTAAAGTCTGTCGCCCTTGATACAAGAGAGAATACGAATTCTTTGATAATCTGTAATTAGTGCTTTGCAAATTCTTTTGAGATAAAAAGAGGTGAATGGTGAAACGCACGTGTGATGTATTTGCATAACTATCAGAGAAAAGGCACATTGAACAAACACAATGGAATTACTTAGTTGTAATAGTAAATTTTCTGGAAGTTTGTGCCCTTGTTAATATATATTTTTTTGTATTTATAGTGGGTTGGCATACGGCTTATTGGGCATTGCAAACATACCTTTGATGTAACAAACTCAAATGTTACGTTAGGTGCATTTTGTAATAATTGTTTGATGAAGGAATTCTTCATTTAAAATTAATTATTATTTTTTTAAATATAGCAACATAAAATACTACGCAATGATATTTAAACTTTGTAATACACTTCACTAATAATCTATAAAGGATTTTTTAAAAATCCATGTAGATTTTTCGTACAATCTTAACGCCCATTTTACCAGATGTTAAAAATATGAAGTAGATTGGAATTTCAATTTATACAGTCAAAGATTAATATTGATTATTCCTAAACAAAAGCAACTATAGTAACGAAAATTACTTTGATACGAGTTATGTAGTTGTCTTAAATTGTTACGGTCCAAAAAAGATTCACGTTACAGCGCCAAATTTGTTACGGGCCGATTCTCGCTACGAGAATTTTGGGACAGAGAAAATCGCACGTTGGCGTGCTAAGAAATTTTCGGTACGGCCAAAGGCGCTTTTCTTGGACCCGCTAACAAAAAAAAGATGGTAAAGGCCAGCGGCTTGCTCAGAGGAGTGGGGGAGGTTCGCTGAAATTGCTTATAGAGAAAATGCTTAAAAGTTGTATACAGGATGCGTCGAAATAAGTGGGCGCCACCTTTCAAATCCAGCTGGTTACAAGGTTCTTGTGAAAGGCCAAGGACCAACAGCTACGGGAATGGAACCTACCTTTAATTGTGCCTTCACCTGTATATTTAAAGCTTGCAAAATCCTTACACAACAAGTACAAAAGACACAATAAGACACAGTAAACTTTAAAACACATATAATGATCTGAATATTGGTTAAAATATGACAAGTTTAACACCAAAAATTCGAATTACAGAATCTTAATTCTTGAGCACTCGGAGAATAAAACTTGCCGTCGTTGACACATAATATTTATGTTAAAATGACTCTGTGTGGTCAAAGGCGTAAAGTTTACAGGAAAATACAATATGTAACACAAAATTTCTCTCGTACTTTACACTTCGAACAAATACAGTCCGCAACTGAAGGTCGCTTCCCGTTTCTAGATACTAAAAGTTTCAATAATGAATTTTGCAAGTTGCACGTAAAGTTTCGCTTCACAAAAACACCAAACTGGAAGTTTTTCTTTACCTTGAATTTTCTAGGCACAAACAGATGCAGGGTCGAAAAAAATCGAAGAGAAGGAAGACCACGTTCTCCCGAGCAGAGTTGATACGGGAAACGGGACCCCTCGATGGTACAAACGCCGCAGAGCAACGGGAGCTGGGTTTTGGAGTTGATCCGCCGAAAGGCGATTTGTCAATTCTCCAAAGAATTGCCTTTTTTTCTGGGGTTGAATCAAGTTGTTCCCATTAATCCGGCAGTAGCCGACAGTCTGTTAGATACCCCTCGGTACAACAGCGAAACGGAACACACGTTAATGATACCCCTCACAAAAAAACCGAGCCGCCCCTGCAGCACTTTACGTCATTACGATTGCCGATTGATCGAGCTTACGGACAACCGGAGTCCTCGAGATCTAAAAATGGACTAACCCAAAAAGGCAACGGGACCTTACTTCTCCCAAATGATATTGCACAACATTACGAAATCTTCTGGAATGTTCTAGAAAAGAATTTGTTTGTGACACTCGAGTTCCAGGAAACGTTCGAGGTCAACGCGGAAGAAAACAAAGCTTGCAGATTTCACACAAAGAAACTATTGACACATTTCGAACTTCGAAAGACAAAACAAAATGCCGAAAATAAGACCTCTAATTAAAATAACGTTAACTAAATTTTCAAGTCAAAACAAAATAGCGAAAATAGTAACCCAAAATAAGAATTCAATTAAAACAGCGATACTAATTCTAACGAAGCGGCAAACGAATTACGGAATTAATAAAGTGTAGCGGCAAATTTTAAAAATCACATAACAAAATTTATAAACAGTATAAAAAAATGCTTCGATTTGTTTTCCATATTAACCCTTGTCGTAAATACTGTTGTACATACTGTACTAATAAACAAAATAAACAGAATGGGACTAGTATTTCATAAACGTCTGATATACGTCTTTTAATAAATACAACTGTACATGTTTGATTGATCAGCTTGAGCTTGTTTTATAGAAATATTCAGTGGCGGCTCTTGGTTAGTTTTATTGGGGGGTCATAGTCAAATGCGCCACAGACGAAAATTTTTTTGAGGCCACGCCCTAATTTAGCTTTATTCTTGGTTTTCTTAATAGAGAATATGAAAAAAAAACGCTCTTTTAAAATAAGGTTTTTATTTAATTGATCAACAGAATTTTTTAAACTGTTTTAAATTTTAGATCAACCCTTCGGTCTTTAACATTTGCAAAATGATTTATAACACGATCATTATAATTAACAATACTGTTTATAAACGGTTTTTCTATGCTTAACATGGCCAACGCAGACAACCTTTTTTGTCCCATAGTATTACGTAGAAATGTCTTTATTCTCTTCAATGTAGAGAAACATCGCTCGCTTTCTACAGTTGTCATCGGTAACGTACACAGTATGATAAGCAATTTGACAGTTTCCGAAAAAGTTGCACTAAGATTATTATTAATAAATAATTGGAGCATTGCTACAGCCCCAGATATTTTACCGAAATCATCCCGTTCATAAATAACTTTTAGTTCAGTTTTAAGTTTTAAATAATTTACACTAGGAAAGTTTTCTTTTACTGATATTAGAATATTGTCCGGAAAATTATTTTTATATTGTTCAAACTGATCGCTATAAAATAATTGAGCGATTACTAAATGGTCACTAAAACTAAAACGGTGTTTAATTTCACATGTTATTATATCACAAACTTCCAAAGCGACTTGACGATTAGAATCTTCATTTTTTCTTGGTCTTTTGGCACTCAGTGTAGAAGATGAAGGCATTTCTGAAGATAATTCATTTAATATTTTATCTCTAACATTTTGGATTGAAGTTTTAAACGAATCTATGTAATTTTTTACCAATATAACATCGATACCGCGTTTTTGAAGTTGATTAAACAGAACTTCGCAATGGGGCATTATTAAGTGAAAAAAGTTTAACCAATATAGAAAATCTATACACTTTGCAAAAATGTTTTTTACCCAATTGCCTGATTAATTGTATTAGAATCTTCTTCAGTCTCAATTAACTTCTCCAGAGCAGCTAGAATATCAACCTGATATAAAAACACAGTTTCCACACAACGTTCGTTAAAATACCATCTTGTCGGTATAGCTCTAGGTAAACGAACTTTAACAAATTCGTCGAGAACTGCTGTACGTTTTGGAGAACGACTAAAAAATGTGGAAAACCCTGTAAGTTGGCGAAAAAAATTTTTACGTTTTTATTCTGACTGGCTGCCTTTTGCAGTATTAAGTTTAATTGGTGGGCATAGCAGTGAATAAAATTAGCAGCAGGATATCGTTGTCTGATTTTTTTTGCACTCCACTCATAGTAGATGCTCCGTCATAACTTTGTCCAATTAATTTTTCCGGTGTTTTATTTATTTCTAAGATTTCCAATTCTTTAAAAATTACCTCTGAGAGGTGTTCGGCGGTGGTACCGGGAGGAATTATAAATTTTATAAACCTTTCATGAACGATGCCGGACAATATATACCGTATTATAAAAGTCATTTGAGTTTTATTGGAGCTGTCCGTGGTTTCATCCACCTGAATGGCGATATATTCGGCTGACTGAATTTCCACCTTAATTTGTTCTTGAGCCACCGATAACATTGAATCAAGTAACTCATTTTGCACAGTTTTAGATGTACCCTTAAAAACCGTAGCCTTATCTAAATATTCTTTGAATATTGGATCCAGTTCTGAAACGAAATTTATTAGTCCCCGAAATATTCCCGGATTTTTAGATGATTCTGTCTCGTCATGTCCTCGCAAAGCCAGCTCAAACGCCCCACAAAATTTCACACAGTCAATTATCTTATTTAAAATATATCGATTTTTTGACACATTTTCGTTAAAAACTCTTACGGATTGTCGATAAGCATTGTCTAACTGAGATTGAATATCAACACTACCGCTTGTAGCAAAACTCACGGCACTTTTCATGTGGTCTGCGGATAAACAATGTTTTTTAATTTTGTCTTTTAAATGCTTTAAGTCTTGGACACCGTTTTTACACCATAGAGAGTCATTCGAAAAAGTAAGGCATACAAAACAGTAAAATGCATTAGTTACTTCGCACCCGCAAATCCAGTCGGACAAATCATACATAGACCTGCGAAAATTGCGATGAACGTCTTTATTTTTGTCCCTGCTGGTCTGCCTAATTTTTAGATCTGGCAGAGGGCGACCACTTTCTTTTAGTTCCAAACGTTTTTCGAAATTTAGTTCATTTCTTATTTTAAGTTCTTTAACTTTTTGCACCACCGACATAATGTATACTTAGTATAAAATAATAAACACTACACTACTAACTTTCAAATTTAAAATTAATATTACTCAATACACGTGATGTACCACATCCAGTATCCAAAACCATACTAAATTACGCCATATAATACAAATATTGCGCAGCCTACGTCCAACCTGCTATCTCTTTTTCAACCGTGCAATAATTACGACAATGATGAGATGACGTACGTCGTATTCAGTGTTTCTTTAAACCCGGCTCTTGACCTAGCACCTGCTAACTTCGGGCATCTTTTGCCCGCTTAGCGTAAATCGACAGAGTTCGGCTAAATCCGTATCCATTTAAGGGATTGAGGACATCGACGGGCACCAGCCCGATTTGCAATTTCCCTGCACACTTGCTGTGCGAGTAGGCCCTATTCCGTACACCGAGAACCCTACTCATGCCCGATTGCACCGTCGACACTTAAAATTTAAGGAGCACTTTAATAGCGAAGTGCATTGCACCGCCCACAACTGCTCACTTAAATACCGTAAGTGTCCCTTAAATCTAAGCCGTCGAAACCGTTCGCTTAAAAATTTAAGTAACCCTTAAAAGCACCAACGCATGCGCTGTTTGCAAATGTCACTGTCAGAATTGTTGACATTTGAAGTTCGTAATTTTATAATGGATTTTGAAGATTTGGAATATAATGAAGGCCAAATATACCAGCGAAGTATTTACTTTGACACGTTAAACACCGACAATTTTTACAGAAGTTTAGGTTAACTACAGAAACTACGCTGGAAATTCTTAGATTAATAGAGAATCAGTTAGAATTTCCAAGTGACCTATATGTAAATATCTACTCGAAGTAGAAATAAAACGCCAAGTCTTCCCTCCTGTTAATAATTCAATATTTAATAGTATCCAGTGTGTCGCCGATTAACCAATTATTACTGTCCTTACGATTTATGCCACAGATTATATAGGAATTTTTTATGCCACCGGACAGCATTTGTCGAGTGTGGCAGATTTTTGCTGGGGTCCACATTTCAACTGCATGCAGGATAACCGGAAGGGTTGCGCTTGCAGCACTTTACCCACAATTTATAAAAATGCCCAGGAATGAAGGAAGTATTAGATTGGCCAAGAATAAGTTTTTTGAAGTTCATCGTTTTCGATGGTAACTACCCCTATTAAAATTCATTCACCTGGTAAATGCGTAATAAAAAATTTTCTTAACTGCTTGCGACATTTTGTTTTTTTACTTGCTATAACGTCTTTATGTTCCCGTAATAAAGACAGGAACAGCGCCTTTTCTTCGGGTACAAAATTGCTACTGCGAGTCTTTTTGGTGTGCTGGAATTCATTATAAACTTACCGGAACACGACTTTCAAATTCCAACGAAGGCGTGGCAATGTGAGGTTAGAAGAACCAAAACAACCACATTATATGTGTGAAGTTGGTCGCTAACGCGATCACAAGAAAAACCCTAGAAATACAATCTTAAGTGTTCCTTAGCTAAGCTACAAAATATTTTGGGTGGTGCAATCCGAGTAGACTTTAAGGGCGACTTATCTTTAAGGCCTCCTTAACCAAGTGACACTTAAAATATAAACGGTGCAATCGGGCATCAGTAGGGTACTCGGTGTAGGTACACCGAGTACGCGTTTACGTAGAGCGACTTAAAATATTATCGGTAAATTATTATGTGGGTAAACTTATGGTGAATTCTATTTAAAAAGAATAGTTCATTTTTTATTGGGAGGTCGTTGACCCAATGACCTAATGGAGAAGCCGCCACTGGAAATATTCAGTAATTTCGGTATAGAAGCGAACAATCTGTTTCTCGCCGCAAGAAGGGAACTACGACGCTGAGAATTTAGTTAGACGTGATGAGTTGAAGCCTTCTTGTCTAAAATTTTGCAGGTGATCAGTATCAAAAATTGAAATTCGCCAAACTCGTGACTATCTTGATTCAGAGATACTTGATATAAATTAATTAAAGGGCTCAAAATGTAAATGGAATCGATCAAATTATGTTAGGAAAAAATGCAGTTATTTCCTTCGTAGATATTTATTCCACCTTAAGCTACTTTCAGATCAAAATGACAGGTTTATAACGAAAGTATATTGAAAATCAGAGAAGCAGAGTACATTACGAAACTTCTCCAAGTAGCCTTGTATAATACTGCATCACATCAGGATCTCTGCAGGAGAGGATTATCGTAACCACCCGTGCCCAACCCTGCCACTGCAGGCCTCGTCATGTGTTAAACGGCGTCGGAATTTGATATTAAACTGGATAGCATTATTTAGGGCTTGGCTGTTTGCACTTAATTGTTATTGACATGGAAATCAATGCCTGTCCTGCTTTTATTCCCGGGATGAGTTATTTACCAGTTTTTAAATAAAGTCGACCTATCGTTTGTGTTTTGAAACTTCATCACAACGTACTTCACAGACACGATTCGAACACGTTATTAAAATTTTATTATTAGATTTTCGCTGTCTTATCGGTCTAACTGGATAATTTAAATTTGGAAGAAAGAATTTTATGTTCTGAATGCCGAAACAATTGGTTGATGCTTTCACGTATTTTGTTACTCTGTTTAATTTACAGGATGTCCTATAAGTTGAGGTACAAACAACGCCCCGTAGCGTTGTTCCGCAGTGCATTCTGTACACGAAAAAACTAAAATATTTATTTCTCGCAGGCTAGTTGCTTCACACGAGCTTCTTGAAGTTTGAAATTCAATTGGTGGGTATCTTTAACAACAAAGCTAAACTAATAGATACTATTGATGAAAGTAGTTGTTTATCAATAAACTTAAGACATTGACAATAAAAATGACTTCTGCACAATTTTAAATTGCAGATTTTTTTGAAAACACGACATCTAGATATGACATAAAGGCAAATCTAAACAAGACTGATAGTAATTTCTATATTTAATTTGATACCTGCTGTTCCAAATTTTACAGTTGTCAAACACATTTTTCTATATTTTAATAATTTTCTGGGTGGTTCTTAGAATAGCTTCCTTTTGGAATTAATTTTTATGTTTAAGTCTAAATAATTGATATACCTATCTGTTTCGTTCTGTTTCTAATGTAAAGTTTATGTTTGAGTGTAGAGTATTAATAAACGTTAAGAAATCATCAATAAACTCAAAATTAATGAACTATTAAAACATGCTAAAATATCATCAACGTAAGGGAACCAAAATATAATAATCGAAGATTGATTTGATTCAAAAATTCCATCTTCTAAATGTTCCATAAATATATTAGCTAAAAGTGGTGAAATTGGACTTCCCATTGGTAAACCGTCTTTCTGAAGATAAATTTCGTCATTAAAAATAAAATAATTTTGACTAATGCAAAACTCATTTCTATTTGTTAATTCAACAGTTTTGTTGATGAAAATGTTATTTAACAAAGGAATACACTCTTAAGGAGGTATTTGTGAAAACACATTTAGTGACATCGAAACTAACTAGTTTGTATTGTGATGGTAAATTTAAACTGGACAACTTATTGATTAATTCGGAAGAATTTTTAACTGAATATTTCGGTGTGTATTCTAATCCAGTAACTATATTATTTAATGTTTTTGCAAACATGTGGTTAGTTGCGTCTATGTATGAGACTACCGGTCTAATAGGCATTTGGGGTTTATGTGTTTTTATTAAACCGTATAATTTTGGTGGTTGTGGGTTTGGATGTATTATTTTTCTTTTCTCATGATCTGTTAAGGTAACAATATAGTTATTTAATGCTTGTTTTAGTTTCTTGTGATATTTTTTCGCGAGATCCTTATTTAAGGTTTCTAAATTTGAATTCGTTATGAAATTATTAACTTTTTGTATGTAATCATCTTTATGTAAAATAACTAAAGTATTACTTTTATCTGCTTTAACAGAAATCAGATTGTTGTGATTTTTTCTATAATTGACGCAAGCAGTAAATTATTATGTTTGTTT
>JABXWE010045327.1:0-42631 GCA_014611495.1 Limonius californicus
AACTGCTTATACAGAAGAAAGTAATGCCTCCGAAAAAGTTATATTTCTTAATCTAGGCACCCTCAGTGGTTCTATCAAGAATTTTGTGGTAAAAAGATACACAGAAGGAATTAACAGCTTTCTCTTAAAAGATATATTTTTCAATTTGGGAACTTTCAGTGGTATTACCAACTGTTTTTAGGTTAACCACTTAAACAGAAGAAAGTGATGGCTTTTCAAATACATTTTATTTTGCAATCTACAACAGTTTTGTGGTAGAAGGTTATACAGAAGAAAGTAATGGCTTTCCGATAAAGTTTTATTTCTTAATCTAGGCACCCTCAGTGGGTCTATCAAGAGTTTTGTGATTAAAGGTCACACAGAAGAAAGTAATAACTTTTAAATGAAGCTCTATTTGCCAATCTGGGTACTTCAGTGGTTTTACAAACTGTTTTCGGGTTAAGTGGTTATACAGAAGTAAGTAATGGCTTTTTCGTAATATTGTATTTTTCAATCTAGGTACGCTCAGTGGATCTAGAAACAGTTTTCTGGTTAAAAATTATATAGAAGTCGTGATTTTTTCATAAAATTCTATTTTCCGATCTAGGAACTGCCAACTGTTTTCTAGTTAAGAGATTACGTAGAAGAAAATTCTGGCTTTCCAATAAAGTTCTATTTAGAAATCTAGGTACTCTCACTTGTATTTCTACCACTTTTCTGGTTGAATGATTAAATGGAAGGAAGTAATGGCTTTCGCATAAATATCTATTTCCCAACCTAGGCACCGTCAGCAGTTCTACGAATGGTTTTATGGAAAAAATAATGATTTTCCGAAAAAATAAAGGTGC
The DNA here is from genome assembly GCA_014611495.1 of Limonius californicus. NCBI lineage: Eukaryota > Metazoa > Arthropoda > Insecta > Coleoptera > Elateridae > Limonius > Limonius californicus. The sequence goes on from JABXWE010045327.1 coordinate 828, forward strand.
CTCTACCAGTAGTTTTCTGGTTAAAAATAATGGCTTTAAAGTTAAAATTATTTTTCCTAATCAAGGTAGCTACATGGTTTCTCACAGCAGCTTTCCGCATAAAATTTATACAGAGGAAAGCAATGGGTTTCCGTTGAAGTTACTTGGAAAAACACTTTGACAGTAACGTTTGTCTATAAATGCGAGCTTCTTGAAAAACCATAGAATTATAATTCTACGTAAGGAAGCAACTCAGGTTAGCTAGTTGATTGATAAACATAGACTGTATGATCAAAACTATCCCACCTGTAGCACGATATTATTATGTGAACACTAAAATCAGCACTCTTTTCATATTAGAACACTCCCCAGTGCAATGCGTTGAGTCTCTTAATTTCCGGTGCAAGCGGAATTGGATAAAACGTTTGTTAACATCATGTGGTGCGTCTATGTATGGATAGTATTCTCATAATTTGATGCTTTTGTGTTAGTAAACAAACAGAATAAGTCAGTTCTTTTTTGGCCTTATGTAATATGTCAAAGTAAAACTTCCAGCTCATAAAATAATAAGCATTTATTTGAAACAGTCATCAAACGAAAATGTATAAACATATTAGCGTCGGTGTTTAGCCTCAGCGAAGAGATGGGTCAAAAATAAGGCAATATGCTTAACAGAATTCAAATTCGGTGTATTCCAATTTTGAAATAATTATACTGAGATGTTATTATATAGTTACAAAAATATAGAATTATTTCTAAAAATTTTATATTTCCTAGGGCGCAACCGCATATACACTTTCAGAATTACGACCTGTCAACGTGTGTAATATGGTGGCAAATTGCTGCTTATATTCTAATGACATTTTTATTTTTAATGCATAATGTATTGAATCAATGCTAAGCGCTCATAAATTTATATTACGTACAGCCTGGAGAGTGACAAGCGAGTATTTGTCACTATATAATTTATTTTCCAGCCTTTCCGACAACTCGAATAGACCTTAGAAGTGATTACATTAACCTGTCATTCAAAGGATAATGTTGTGCACCTCGTCGAACACGTCGACATGCATTGTTAATGCTACGTCTTTTTCGAACCTTTCCCGTAACTAATGTGTCTATCGATTGTTCGAAAAGACTTTTAAAACATATTCCCAGACAATGGACTTTTTCCTCGGGATAAAAATTAATCATTACTTTCATTTCCATACAGTAAGAAGAGAATCGTATGAATAAAAACACGCAAAACCGTGAGTAAAGAATGATTAATTATCATTTTAATTCTTACAGCTAGGTTTTCTACACGGATTAAGTATTGTAAGTATAGAAGTGCATGCTGTGTGGGGATTGTCTTTAGTATTAAAACGTTGGATGCGATTTTTTTTGAACGATGCAAAAACATCTCTTTAAGTATAGAAGTGTTTAGAATATGCTAAAAGATGCCTATATCCAATAATCCTTAAGGTGGAGATTAGAGAGGTTATATAAGCTTGTATTCAGTGGATGCTAATGCTGCGTTTAAATAAGTTTTTAAATTGAATGTTCATAAACTATTGTTATTACAATATTACATTGGAATGATCTGTTACTATGAGAAAGATATTATTTGTCTTTCTTTCATCATTCAGTAATGGAAAAGTCTCATACGGATGATTATTACGCTGTTTGGGATAAAATATTTAATATTTTTAAAGTTCCTACTTGTCCTTTAATTTTGAATATGAAGCAAAAAACTCAAAAAAAGACCAATTGGCGGAAAAGTACTAGACCAGCATATGCAAGGACATACCATATTAAAGTGCGAAGAGTACAAATATCTGGGTAGCATGATATCATCAGATGGTAATTCGAAAATAGAAATTACAAGCAGAGTCGGGCAGCCTACACAAGCAACACAAAAACTGAATTCCCTACTACGACACAAAAATTAAAAAAGTGTGGAATATCAGAATATACAGTAGCATATTGATATATGGTTCGGCAACATGGGAAATGTCTAACATTAACAGACAAAGAATAAAAAATGCGGTAGAAATGTATTTACTAGGATCTGGGCGCAGAATGTAGACAGAGCGCTCGCTTTCTGAGCAAACGTCGATTCTGGCTTGGGTTCGAAACCTAAGCATTAGTATGCAGATTTATAAAATTCTTGTACTGCAACCCATCACATACAATTTCCCAATCTGGCTTGCAACCGTGGGATCTTAATGCTAAAAACCTTCTCTGATAGTTCTGACGTTCGGATTTCTATGTTAAACTGTAGGTCCCCCGTGTTTCCACCTTATCGCACGTGGCAGAGAAGAGGCCGTTGCCCAACAATGAGACAAAAGGCTATTGATGTTGATGGATGCAGAGTATCCAAGACAGATCGTATTAGAAACACCGAAATAATGGACAAAAATCAAACAACCACTGATGAAAGAAAAAAGATATCCCCATATGGTATGGTCATGTACAAATAATGGCAAAGATGACAAAAAAATAAAACATTGGAACCCACCAGGAAAAAGAAAAAGATCTAGACCCCACGACATATGGAACAAACAATTGAAACGGGATATGATAGGTAAAAACCTTCACGAAGAAGATTGGGGAAACAAAAATCAGTGGCGTTTGGGATGCGAGAGAGGGCCAGAGTTGTAAAATAAACTCGCTTATATACTTATATACTATACCTATACCGGCCATTGGACTAAATTACGGATTATTGCTCCGACATGTGAACAGATATATTAAAAGCAACAATATTGACGTTTTCTAATGTTAAATACTTGATCTTTTTGTAATGCTAACCACTTACAAAATTTAATATTGTAAATGTAAATTTAGTACATAAACCATTTTCTTCTAAATAATATATTTATATCATTTCTCGCTACATGAAACAAACTGATTTAATAAAAATTTAAGAATTGAGATTTCTATGTAAATAATAGTTTAGAAACATTTTACGGCGGTCCTCGGCTAGAGATCAGCACGTTAGAATTTTACGATGGAGGCCTGGGGTTCAACTCCCAGTACTGAAACATGAGATTTTTAACGGCTACTCTCCCTTGCAAGATAAAGGCAAACCTGCGAGGTATTCTGCCTAGTAAATCTTCTCAGGAGTAAAAGTGTTTACATTTCCCGTGGTTTGGAGTCCACGTTAAGTTATAGGATCATCTATGTCTGCAGCACTTTAAATCGCAAACACAGGTTATAGGAGAGAAGATACCTACGGTTCGTAAGACACAAAACACTCAATTTTGCAAATTCAGACTTTAACAACTGCCGTTACTTTACATCGTTACTTTAATTCACAAATTGTAAGCTGTGTGATATCTATTAAGCTGCAAATTTACAGAGTTCACAAAGTATTTGAAATTAAAATAATAAAGATATTACTTATTTAAAAATTTGCATTGATTTTTGTAAAGTTATAGAGGTCTGAAAAACTTACAAATATTTTTTAATGATTAGAGAAACTCTTGCTTAAGGCTATCTAAGAATTTGTGAATATTTGGAGATTAATGCGTGATTACCAAATAACCGTGAATCTAGTTAATATCAATTCTTATGTGATTTAATTACTCTTAAGCGTTAGAATCAGAATAGCGTATATAAACAATATTTTACAATAAATCAATTCTAAAATAGCAATTGTAGAATTTCGGGAAAACCGTAGGAAACAGTAGTTTTTTAATAGGGACCTCGATGGGGCAGAGCGGACAATCGCTGTCAGTCGAGGTCACAGTGAAATGCGGCTCAATCGACCGCGGTGTCAAACCTCAGCTGAGGCGACGACCGTATTTCACTTAGTTAAGTTTAGGGCGCATGTTGCATGAATGGCTAGTATATAAGGGACGCCCGCACCCCCCTGACGTATTGCGTTGGCGATTCGGGGGGGGGGGGTAGTGTCAATGAATGTTAACTAAAATTAATAGCTCCGTCTTACATAATAATATTCCTATTTTTAGAAAATTAGATTTTTATCGCTAATATTGTGACTATTAACTTTAGTTAATTGGTTTATCCTGCTTAAGTTTATCCCCCCGTATAAGACGATTTGGTTTACATTTTAACCGCACTTGGATACACCTTTCTTACAGTAGCAGGTACGATTAGTTTACTTGAAAACGCAAGAGATTCTTGCCATATCCTAATCGTCTGCCTTATCCGCAGTTACATTTTAACTTAGGGAAATTATATCAGCACTGAACTTACTTTGAAGCATCCTGTGTATATAAAACATCATTAAATTAGCTCAATAACCTTCTCATTGCAATCACGTTTCTACAGTACCCACCATAACTGTCTTACAATTAGTACTTATTCTAGAAAATCAATTCATTTTCTTTATATCACGAAAATTAAAAATATTGGGAAATAGAAAACACTACTCATAATGTGTCTATCAAATATCCTTTGAAGGTTCCTAACCAAATTGTGATTTACAGCCTTTGCCTAATTTACCATAAAACCATCCATGTACGCGAAACCATCTCTGCGACTTGTGTAACCGCAGTTTGCGTATCTCTCGTGCAATATTTCAGATTGAAATGAAGCATCCATCTTCCAGGAGGCCTTCGGAATCGGATAGCTCGCTATATATTCAATCACGTAGACCGTGATGTCAATCTGATCAGTCAAGCTTGAACCGTGATCGAGGAAATCGTCGTGGAATATGGGGATCAAACTGGTTCGGATGCCTTCACATTCAACCAGCGTACAAATGATAATGTTGATAGAAAAATATGGCCTGTACGTGGTAGGTCGTGGTGTAGCGCAATACTGTTTCCAAGTAAGTCTGTATTATTGAGTCTTCATGGGTGTTAACTGTGAGCAGAGCTAATGACGTAGAAGTATCAGCAAAAGTCGCGACAGTATTCTAGCATCAGTGACAAATCAGATCACATAATCATGTTAAAATATTTTCACACATTTTTTGGTGACCACCATATTTATCGGTCATCGTAACGATGAAGTTCACATCTCCTGAGATTGTTTTCAGGAATTTCTACCGTATTCCAATATGAAGGACTTCATAGATTAATTACGGAAATTCAAAAACGTAATTACAAAATCCCATATCACAGGATTTGGCTGCTTATAATGTTATTAGGTTTGACAAAAGACGCCACTCAAGAGTATTTTAAACAATAATAAAATGTTGGATAACCGTAAAGTATTCTACCCTCATTTAACTTATTCATGTTGGAGCTAAAAACGGTGTTCCTATGGCGGCTGTTTCCTGATTTATAAAGACAGAATACATTAAGAATCAGTTGAAGTATCAAAAGCTTCCTTTTAAAGTATTTTATTGCGGTCAAATTCTTGTATTAAACAATGGAAGCCACGCAAGGGTACTAGAATACGGTGAGTTCAGAATAGCCTTCCAGTCATTCAAAATGGTGCAAAAAAACACTTTCTGCCTCCTTTATACGTGTTATTACTCTTGTTATACTACTTCTTCCGCCGCCTTCTAGTTTTCCTATAGGAACCAATGACAATTGGCAGCTGGATCTGTTATTTTTACTAATGTTAATTAATCAGAACATTCAGATTGTACTGCTTTTCTTCCTTTTTGTGTTTCATTCTGCATTTTCTATGTCAATATGTGATTAAAATAAAGATTTACCTTTTCTTAAATTAGTATATATGAATTGGCTCCTTTCATTCCACGTTTTAATGATTCCTAAACCAATACGGTGCAATTTTTGAGAAAACCATTACAAAACAGCAGGGATATTTAATTCCGTAGAAAACTTAAACATGTGGTTGATTAAAGCCATTCGAAGTTAATGAGTTTCGCTTTTCTAATATCGTATAATTAGCCAATTAAAATAAATTTTCAGTTACAGAAATATGTTAATAAGTTAAAAACAACTAAAATTGTGTACCACTGGCAAGATCGGAAGTGTGGTACATACTGTATATTTGACTGTACTATATATTATTAGGAAAATGGCAGCTTTTACCCACGGTCTGCCTTACAAACAGGTTTTAATATTCGGCAATGTTACTAGCAACGCAGAATAGGGAACAGGGTAGGTAACTGACCTTAAAAATGTCGTTTTTTATGAGAAATTCCTTCCGAATCAGTGCAGAATGAGTAGGTGCATCGCCATGCACCATAAACGAACTACCCTTTCCTCGAAATTGTGGTCGCACTCATATATTTTCCAATCCACTGGATGATCCATCTTTGACACTTGCACGGATCGTCCTTTTTATGAAATGTCGAAGCAGGTCCTTATTGATGTTCAATTCATATACCATAATTTGTAGGGCCATTCGTAGAAACTAGCAGTTGATCTTGGCTTGAACAACCTACATGGATAAAATTGTATGGTGATTTATCAGCTTTTGGTTTAATTCACATCCAATACCAGATTTATCTTTTTTGTGGTTCTAGGCTGTAAGTAAAGTTACGGACCTTTTAAAAAGACAGTTATTTTTTGTCAACATTTTGAAGTAAAAAAAAGGAAATAAAATATCTTTATTAATAAGAAAAATTTAATTAGCAATTAGCAAAAAAACCTATTTACATTTTCTTTCTCGTTTTTTTCCCTCGAAAAATCTTCGATGATATCCTCAACTGATAAATTTCTTAATATGTCACTTTCACATCACAAAATGTGACGTAGTTATCGTGCGATCTGGTTTATTAAATTTTTTCTAGGGAAATGATCTCTCTCGTGCAATTCATAACCATTAATTTCATAAATATGCGCAGAATAATTTTCATTTTTGAAACGTAGATTTAATATTATATATAATAAGAATTCCTATTGTTTATCTTAATTTGTGTATGACATTTAAAGTTCGAGATTTCAGCAAACGATGAACATGTATATATAAATTGAGTGCAGTAGGTCCAAATATAGAGTTACGTACATTGGGGAATCCCATTAAAACCGTAAGTAGTAGGTGATATGCGCGATTTAGACAAAATTAACCGAACATATCTCTTTCTAAAACGTTTGCTACATCTTATAATCCAATAAATAGTAATTTTTGTTTCAGCTATCAAACATAATGCGCCGCTTACTGGAATCAAGGATAGTGTTATCATTCGGCTCTTGTTCTCATTTTCGCGAGGGACGGGCCGGACGTATATGACTACATAAGAAAAACATCTCATGGGAGGACGATGTGAAAAAACACGCGGGCTTGATGTGGAAAAGAAGAGTCCAAGATAGAAGACAGTGGAAGGAAATTGGGGAAACCTACATCCAAAAATGGATTGAATAAAGGTTGAAGAAGAGAAACATCGTTTATAGTCATCATGACTTCGATTTTTGTTATATTTCTTATACTTGTTTTCGTCCACGAGTAATAATAATTGTTTGCTCTAGTGGTACATGATCTTTCTTTCTCTCTCTCTCTCTCTCAATCTCTCTCTCTCTCAATCTCTCTCTCTCTCTCTCATATATTAACAGCCTGCAGGGTGGTTGGCAGCAGCTAACTCCATTCTAATCTAACCCTTTTCAATGACTGACGTAAAAAGGAGAAATAATCTTACCTTACATGTTCAACGGTTTCTTCATTATAAAATGCTCGCCTGCTAGTTTTAGATTTATGTACAGTAAGCATTAAGGAAAGCCATTTCAGCAAACTTCTAACGAAACGTATCAATACAAGGCTGTACCGTGTAAATGTTGTCATCATTGTCATTATACCAAACCGCGGATTCGCGCATAAACATTTTCTGTTCTTTAGTGAAAATCATGTAAGCTGATTGTATAGCAAATGAATTGAGTTCTATATTTTAACAAATTTTAGCTAATAATAATTATAAAAGCCCAACTTAATCAAACACATTCATATTGTTTTCTACAGAGATTGAGATACGATTATATTCTATACTGAGGCAAGGTGCGATATTAGTGTTACCATTTATGTGTTTACTATATGAATATGGGTTGCAGTAGCAAGCTTAGATGTAGCGCCAGTGGCGTCGCATGTATGTGTGTATATATGCATTGCGCTGGCGAGATTATAGTATATATTCCACGAAGTTTTATATGTATTTACCCGAATGGTTGCGTATTATCTACTTGTTATTATATGTGGTTTACAAGTTTTATTATCCTTATAATATAAGCTTGGTGTATCTATGTAAGTAAATGTTCGAAACAGTAGCGTAGTGAATATATCTAGCTATGTGAGTAGATAATGTGTTTGGCATGTTTAATCATTCTTTACTTAGCAATCATTAGGGAGGTAGGCAGCTGGTAGAGGTGATATTGCAAAGACGCGTACGTCAAATTATTATTATGAATGTTACATCAATGCCAGGATGGCATCGGCTGACTTTTACGCGGAGGATTGGCCAACTAAGTTTTTTAGCTCTCCCATCACATGTGGTGGCTGAGGGGGTGCCCCTTCCCCGCGACTCCTGTGAACAACAGAGTATTTAGATGGACATAGTCCAATTGCCTGGTTCCCCTGGAGCATTGGTGCACCAGAAGGTATGCATAATTGTAGTAATTAATCTATGATTACGTGATTTCGAATCCCAATCCAGGGGTAGAGGCTAGATGCCCCCAATGTGTACAACAGCCCAATATTTATTGTTTATTATTTGTTGAATGTCGCCTGCCTGTCGCCGTCAGTGAGTTTTGATCGCATCCGCTGTTTGTTTACCCAGGAATTCCATAAATGAAATCCAAAAGCGCTGCAACCGTATTTAAATTTGAAAATTCAGTAGTTTTTATACGCCCTCTGTAAAGGCGACCCTAACATTGCATATATTTTAATTGTTATCTAGACACCTTGTCAATAAACTTTTTATCAATTATGAAATCACATGTTGACGTATCTGTTTATGTTATAACTGAAACCGAATAAACGGCAATTTAAATAAACAATACATAAAATCGAAACCTACATCTTCGAGTAAATTGGTATTTGGGAGTTTTGTTATTGTTTCTTTGTCGCAGTTACATCCACGCATTGTTAAGCCTGAAAACTTTGTTTGTATTAATAGACAATGGAGACGCAAAAACACAATAAATAGTGGTAATAATTAAAAAGTGTAAATGATGTAGGTTGATTAAAATTGCAATATTATAGTTTATAACTCCCACATGCAATTTTTGTTAATTACATATTTCTTTGTGCAGTTTGAAATTGTATAAATGTTGTGAATTAGAAAATTATTGTTCCGAATATTGGAATAATAGAACCATTAAAAACGGCAATAATACAACGCAAATTGTTGTTGATATTTACTAGAGATTAATTAGATTTGTCGACCATAACGGCATGCATAATTAATTTAGGAGAAACTTCAATCCTTAGAAACATCAAACACAAAATCAATTAGCCCCACACGTTCCATTTATGCATCATCAATTATTCGCAATTTCCGTAAACAGTCGCATTGTGTCGATATTTACCAAATATCGTTTGTGTTTTAATGGTAATATAAATCGCCCATTCGATTGGTAGCAGAATCAGGTTCAAAGTCCTTCTAAAATTAATAGAGTGTCGTCGGAAATATAATTAGTGATTTCACGGACCTTCGATAAATACACCGTCACTCCGCGTTAGGAATTCTTTTGAATTTCATACCATGAAATTGCTAATCTGTATCTCATGTGGGGCCTCTCGCGTCTTAAGATTTTTTGAATAAATTAGAAAAGCATTTTAAGAATGAAGATACACTTGGTATAACTCCCAATTTTTGATTGCTTTAAATTTCTGGGCATTAATTTAATGATTTCTCAATGGTATTCCTGAAAAATCTCCTCCGAAACCAGAATTATTTAGAAAACGTATGAATGTTGATTTAAAACCATCCAATACAAGACGAAGAAGTTGCTCGAAAAATCAGTTCCGATCACAGTTACGGTACATTGACTCTTAAACAATAAGAGATGCAATTAAACGATAAATTCCAAATTTAAATACCGTTATCAATAATTAACCTATAAATAAAAAACAATTATTAAATTGCCATAGAAAGCACAAGTACAGGTATTTAGCGACGATGTGTGTGCGAAGGCATGAACCGAAAGATCTATTAAATCTCATCCTGTGAAGAAATTGATTTTGAAATTGTTGGCCAATAATTAATCACAAACAACTACGATGGATGATTAAGCAATTTAGTTTGCTCGGAGCACGAAAGGCCGAAATTTATTGTCTTGGTACGCAGTAGTATAAATATTCGCGTAACTACAAAGGAGCCCCGGATATCATCCATCAAAGTTTAGTTGCGGGGCTAATGTGCTTGTGCACTGAAAGATACAGGGTGGTCAAAAAATTCTACTGTCTCCGTGATGGTAATCAGGGACGTTTGGGTTTGAAAAGCAATAGCTGTAAAAATTAACTTGACAGTTATTCAGCAAACAAATCCGGTTTCCAACACGTAGGTAAAAAAGTGAGATTACACTAACGAGAGGTTTTGGTTGTTATTTAATTGCTGAATGATGAAACGTGCCAAGTAAAAAATTATAATCCGATTTGGAATCACCATTAGCGGCTTTGAAAGTCTTCTGTCAGTACTAAACAATTTGGGTTGTCAAAATTCATTTATTTGATGAAACATTATGGAAATTTTTGTTTTAGATGTTAAAAAGTTAGATCCCGTTTTGTTGTTTTATGGTTGCTTAGAAGTGCAAGGAAAAAATTAACAAGTCATTTACAGTGATAATTTATCACTTCTAGCAAATTAATCAAAAACCAATAGTTGCTATATACCTGTTCGGGTAGTAAATAGTGACCTACCATTAACAGTAAGGCTATTAAATTATAGACAATACAATCACAATTTGCTTGATATGCAGCCGTACTTGCATTCTATACGCAACTATAAAATTTACCATTGCCATTAAATTATGATTTATGTCCTCGCATCGCATTGCACGTTATTGTAATTCAAGTTATTTAAATTTTCTTGTAACGATGACTTAAAGGCGGCAATCACTACTTTATGGATGGGGTCGCCAACTCTGACTCAGTAAATAAAACTTTTCTGAGATTTTCTAAAGGGATCGGCAGGCAATCAACAATTTTTATTAATTATTTACGAATAATCAGCTCTAAGGCAAAAAACACCAAGCTTATTAACGGCACGTAAACAGAACTTCGTACACTTCTCTTACTATGACACTGAAATCACACTCACACGACCCGCTAAATTGCCAGCCTTAAACCCAAAAACACCTCATATTTCTGAAAATAGTCACCATTAATGCTGCCGCAAGACCAGACGAGACGAAAAATGATATGACTCTTGTCTCGTCTTCTCCCAGTCTCGTCTCGTATGGTTTATTTCTCGTTTGTCTCGATTTTCGTGCGAGAGTTTAGATTTCTCGTGGAAAAATTAGCATACACATTATATATTTTACTAAAATGTAGAGTTGAATTCAGGAAGAACTAGAACAATAAAAAATATTTTTGTATAGAGGAGTTTACATGAAAGATTGGTGTTATTGGCCGTTTGCATTTTTAGTTCTGTGGATCCATTAGTATCAAATTTAACGTTAATATCTATGATACTACGGTGAGGTATCCAACGAAATTATTAACAGCCGGGTAAAAATTATTTTTGTTATGGTAGAAATGGCATGTTTTAGAAGCTATACATATAGTATGAAGTGCATATGAGAATAAATGTTACGGCGTTGTCCTTTTTGTAAAGTAGCTAATACAATGATTTACTATGTGATTAAGACCTGAAGTAGTTCAAATGCTGAAAATTCTTGAAATACACATTCATTTAGGTTCCATAATTATTAAAAATAGTAACGAGAAAGTTTGTAATTTGATTTAAATGCATTAAGTTTCCACATTGTCTATATTAAATTAAAACTTACACAGTATTACATTAACAAACTCATTTAGCAAACACTACTGATGCTTGTGATATTTTAACATGTATGTATACGTAACATGTTCAGACGAAGTTTAAGCGGTAGCGAGTACAGGCTAGATAGTGGGTATTTCCTCTTTGTAGAAAGAATGGCACTGAATCACCCTTACAGTAAAACATTTGAACGTTAACAGGATAAAACAATTAGACATATTCTTTGGACCATACTCTTTAGATAGCCAATCCTACGTACATTCTGTAAACTAGTTAATTAAGAGCTCGTAAAATGCTAGGATTTACAGCAAGTGCATTTCAAAAGGTTAGACATTTTCTAGAGTTTCTACCACTGAGGTACTTTGGAAAATCTAAGCCGCTTTTAAAAATTCCTCCATGAAGAAGTTCTTAGAATGAAATATAGATGCATTCGCAGTTCTGAAATTATTAGTTACGAAATCGTATTAACTGTCACAGGAACAGCTGTGAAACATTAAGTCATGTTGTCAAGTATTTCTTTGTATACATTTAAAAAAATATATATATGAGCGTTTATACAAACATTCCAGAGAATGCATTAAGATCCCATGGTTGCAAGCCGGATTCGACGTTAAACTGTAGGTTCCTCGAGTTACTACCTTAGCGCTGCGGAGAAACACGTGACAGAGAAGGGCCCCATACCCAGCAGTGGGACGAAAAAGCTGTCAATAATGATGATAAACACAGAAAAATCGATTTCATGCAACAACTACTAGTTTTTTTTATACGACTTTTCAGTGACGGGTGTAATACCCATAAGAAAAAAATTTTAGACGACTCTGGTTCATTTTCTACTATGTCTTAATTTAAACAGATGGTGAAAGTCTGGAAGACGTCCAATTAGCACAACACTGGCAGAAATCATTAAAAATTCCATGATATAGTTTTGAAGGATTGCCGATTGAAGGTTTCTGAAATTGCTGAGGTCGTAGGAATCTTTAAGTAATGTGCATTTCACATCTTCACTGATCCATTAGGTATAAAAATCATTTGCAAGATGGCAGTCGAGTTTGATACAAATCGATCAAATACACATTCAAATGGAAGCTTCTCAAGGTATTTCGATGGTTTTGAAGTAGAACATAACTGCGCTTACTCGTCTACTTGTGAGCACAGATCAAATTTAGGCGCAGCACGATTCATCATCCAAAACATTATAATCAAAATATTCCAACATCTAGATTATCCTCTACTAAAGAAGACAGAGTCTGTAAATATCGGGGATGATAAAGGGATGCCGCTTTGTAATTACCTTCCAAAGAGCTCAACAATAACAAGAGAGTATTTCCTTAATATTCTGGATCAACTGATCGAGAAAACTCTTAAAAAGAAAATTTACTTGCCCATACAAGTGCTGTTTCCATCGCAAAACTTAACAATTTGCTATGCAATCATTTTTATTATTCCATTATAGTTTCGTCTAACTTTCATCAGTTCACTTCCACAGTAAAATTCCTTAGTGCAAAACGATTTTAGTCAAATTGTGGAATGTGGAAATTATAGAGCTATCAGCTTTATAACATCTATAGCAAGAATAAGATTATAAAAACAAAAATACAATATATGATGGATTTAGGAGAAGAACAGTGCGGTTTTAGAATACATCGCTACCGCCTGGATAATATATTCTCTGTAAGACAATAATAGAAAAGAATAAAGAGAAGAACATATAAGCACACAGATGACCTTCATGGATCTAGAGAAGGTGTATGATAACGTACCAAGGGAAGAAATCTGGTCAGCAATGCGAAGTTTACATATACAAGAAAAATGGATTAACATAGTGAAGAAGATGTACAAAAATGCAGCAGTAAAAATTAAAAACGGGAAATTAATGTCTCAAAATATTGCTATAATTAAAAGGCTTAAACAAGGATATACAATCTCATCGTTACTATTTAATAATAGGAAACAAAGAGCTACAAACACTTTTATTTGCGGACGACAAAGTGATATTTGCAAAAACAAAAAGAGATGTGGAACTCATGGTCGAGATACTAGAGGAGGAATTTGGAGAAAAGGGCATGAAAATAAATGATGACAAAACAGAATACATGTGCATAGGAGAGGACCAAACCGACATTCAGATAAGAGGCCACACCATTAAACACTGTGGGTCGTTCAAATCTAGGGGCTATCATCACAAACAAAGGTACGGTGGATAAATAATAGGGTTAGGATGGGAAAAGTAGCAATAGGAGCACTGTATGGAATTATATGGAATAAAGATTTAACAAGGGCAACAGAAAGACATGTTTACGACAGTATCGTGCAAAGTATAACAATAAACGGGGGAGAAACATGGCCAATAACAACTAAAATAAGGGGTAAAAGAAGAACAATACAACTCGATTTTCCAAGGAGATGTCTATGAGTTACCAGAGAAGACATATGCAGAACAGAGAAAATATGGCAAGAAATGGAAATCAGGTCGTCAATTACGTGAAATCTGGAAAATCGTACTTTGAGATGGTATGGGCACGTTGAGAAGAAACCGGAGGAAAGATGGCCGAAAACCATACTTCATTGGGAACCACGAGAAAAAATGAGAGGGAGATCACCCCTAAAATGGAATGGAAGACCATATCCTTATATACCTTACATCGGGAGATTGGGAAGACAGAAATTTCTGGAAGCCGAAGACGGCGAACCTATAGAGGAAAAAGTCGAAGAAGAAGAAGAAGAAAAAAGCAGTTGAAAAATATTCTGCAGGCTTTGAGAAATTGTGTAGTGGCTTTGGAGTATCGTTGGCCCATCGCTGCTTATAAATGAGATTAATTTTACAAAAAAATTATGCAAAAGGGTATAAATTGTTTTGACTGCAAGTCAATATTGACCTTCGTAATTGCAACATAGGTAGCTATAAAATTTAAATGTTAATTGAACAAAAAAACTGATAGACACGTTATGATGCTATCTATGGCTTTTACAACCTAAACATTTTCTTAAAAAACTATATACCTCAAATATACACCTGTACACCACCCACAACAAGAACCTCTAACAAGCAATAACAAAGCCGTCCTAAACGCAGCTCATAAATCAAATCGGATAAGGACGTTCAAACGAAAAAAACCGTCTGGAAGTGCCGCATACAGAATCCGGTAAAAGAAGTGACGAAAAACCGGACAGTTTGGTACGCCCAAGCAGGTCCTATTCGAAAAAATTTACTACATTGTAAACTTGACGATAATCCCCCATAAATATATTCAGCGCCGCCACGTGACCCCGTAACCTCGACGTGTTTATTCAAATAGGAAGTCGGTGAAACTTTAAATTTTAAATACTTTCTTGGCACTGGAATGGCCGAACATGACCAAAATGAATTAATGGATTCCTCCCACATTCTCCGATGGTTATTGGCGAGTGCTATTGGTGGGAAGAATGCAGTTTCAGTTTCCCATCTAATAGTAGCCGATTTGTTTTAATCTCTGCAATAAAGGATTTTAATCGATATTTTTGGTAATTCCACGTAGAGGCACAATTATATCATAAAAAGTAAACATGAAATTTAATAGATATTCTCCTCAAGCATGCCATAGGCATTTTCACGAAATATTGTTTATCCTTCTGATTTAAGAATTTCAATTAACAGCCAGAGGCTAATTGTTGATATTTGTGAATTAGTTATTCTAATACTTATTAACCCAAAAAATCAATTGGAAGTGTTTGGCTTATGGGGCTGTGTTTGTTTTTGTACAAAAAATTGATGTAGCTTTCTTGGAAAAACATTATTTTACTTAGTAAAGCATATAGGAATTCCAATGCACAATGGCCGCTATCAAAATTACTACCCACATGCGATGGAAAGTTGCACGGGCGGAGTACAATCAGCTTTGTTTACACTGAGTGTTATCAGCACAATTTTATGGAATACGAAAAGTCAAGTCTGATAAATGAAATTTTACACCTGTATTAAATTAAGTGTTAACACATCCATTGTCCACTTATTGTATTGCACCATTGCGAAAGCGCAGAAGGATCGTAATTTCAGAACACACTTTGCATGTTCCTTTTATTTTTCTTTCATTCGTATTAACATGTGTTTGTAGATTAAGTAATAAATGTGAAATATTCTCACTCATTAAATTGTTTGCTGTGCCATGCCCTTCAACGGTAATTGGTAGCCAACGACACTATGCGCTCCATACAATAATTAAACTCGAAAATCAATTAAGGTAAATTTGTTTCTATCTATAATTAGTTATATACTTATTGCTCCCACCTTAGCGTTGAAGAGCAGCATGTGGCTGAGTAGAGGCTGTTTGCGATAACGACGACGATATCAATCACACGAAACAACGTAAACACAGCTGATGCAATCCTACTGGTATCACTTACGGACGCAGCGGACAGTTATGTATGCGTCGCCAGATCATAATTTAAATCTGTAATATTATAAACTCCAGAAAGCAGATATCTGCTTGCAAAAAATCATCTGTGGTTAAATTGGCCCCGAATGAGTTAAGCGTTTGACGTTCAATAATGCAAACGGAGGGACGGCGGTAGACCTTTCTACGCAGGGGGCAATTTTTCCTAATATGCGCCTACGAAATTATATTATCAGTTAATAATTAATATTTTATTCTGACACCATTTATGAAACTAAATAATTTACAAATTAACCTTCTATTTCTAAGCAACAGCTTTCTATAGATATTTGTGTTTCATATAAGAATAAACACAAGAACAAAATGTAGGTGTGTTACATATTTTTTTAGAATAACGAAAAAGTTACACAATTTAGTGAGACACAATGAAAAGATTTGATGTAGAAGCTACTGAAGTTGGTTTTAGAATCTTTAGCCGCTTTAGAGATTACTTATGCCGTTTTGTGCTTCTAGGGGGGGGGTCATTGCAAGTGGGAATAAACATATAGTTCTCAAATAAGCGGCGAGTAGTGATAAAAATACAATATGCTGTAGTTTCCCGGAAAAATTAAGTTCTTATCTTAACTTTGTTTGGACTATACAATGCAAACGGAATACGAAAAGCGAGCAGTGAAACCAAATAATCCAATAGTTAGTGCCAAAGAGCCGAAAATATTACTAAATAAAAGATTAAAAATTTTTAAATAATTGTGTTAACTAGCGCCTGAAGTATATCGCTTTAGGTGGTTTAGTCGAGCACTGCAAAAATCTTCAATTCTTATATTTATTCCCAGAATTAAAAATTTTGGAAACCTTTACGATGATTCAATTCTATTCAATTTATTGTAATAATAAAAAATTACTAACACAAAGACTCAGAAGTTTGAAAACATAACAGAAACTGTAGAAACCTAAACTGGATTTTAATAAAATTAACTATAATTACATTTAGCTACTTTATACAAAAAATATTCTCTGAATTGTTTTCTGATCCACGGGAAATTTATTAAGTACTAAAAGTTCAAACATTTTTTCTACTGAATGTGTATTACAAAATAATTTTCGTAAGTGAATAAATTATTTTTTTATATAAGAAAGTATACGGGTTTCTTAAGAACTATTTTATATGAACAAATAAAATTATTTTTGTGAACAAGTAGCTTCTACTCTTGCAGAGAAGGTAACGCTGCTAGAAATATGAGCATGAAATGTAATGGAAATGTTAGATAACGCACGTGTTTATGAGGAAACTGCTATTAATTTATGATTATCATAAAAAATCTATAAAGTTATTTGGAACGGATATTGTTCATTATGAATAAATATATACTATTAATATTATATTCTAAGTCGTAAATTTTTAAAACTTTTAGCTCAGAAACATTTGTAAGCACTTCATAACGGGGGACCGTGAGTGTTTTGCCTCAGGCGCCAAAATTTTTCACTACGGCCCTGTCGGTTGCCAAAATCGATGCTACATTGAGTCGTGTGTTACCTGACTTTTTCCTTATCATTATCTACGAAAAAAATTATTTTTTCAATCAACATACCGAGATATTTATTGCATAACAATTCAGCAAGTCATTCTGTTTTTAATTATATTGTCGGTTTTACTATATCATGTTGCATTTGCAAATTTAGTACCATAAAATGTTCTGTCTTCCAGGACTAATTTATTTGTTCCCCACGAAAATATAAAAATGCGAAACGAAAGTAGCTCTGTTTTGAATAATTTAGTCCACAGATGTCGAGTTTACACTAAATCCTCCAAATATCATTAGTAATTCTGTTTTATGACTTCCAAAACTCTTTTTATCTCCGCAGGAGACACAGCCTTAGTCCTCTGAAATTAACTTAATATAAAATTTATGTAAAATACGATGTTTTCATAAAGAAAACGTCCTCGAATCGGCACCGATATTCCAAATGGTTCTATTAATATGTTACAAACCCGAAACACAAACATATCCAGGTCTCTTATAAGGAATGGACTACTCACTCCAACCACATAATTCAAAGCAACATCATAAATATCTAATTGGAATTCCATAATTGTATAAGAGTATCATAATCTAGTCAATCTCGTAGGTCAATTCAGTGGTTTCTACATTCAACTTCCCCAGATTGCGTCGTGATTGTGTTATTAGCACGTTATTTCGCATGAGTTGTACGTGTGGTACGTATGAAGAAAGGAAAATGATGCACTTTTACTTTCAAATCGTAAAATAAATAGAGAAATCGTTAAAAAAAGAACAGATAAACAACTTTAATAGCAATACTTAAACCTATTCATCAACATCGATTTTATCTTGCGGAATTTTTGAATGCAATTAAAAAAGTACCCGGAAATAAAAAGTACTTAAGGCATGTGCTCCGTCAAGCGCAATGATTTATGACTACGAAGGATCTATAGATTATCATCGATCGGCGATCAGTCTTGCGTCTACGAGTCTACGTCGATGATTAGCAATTACACCAACCAATTTTAGTCGCAATTCTTCTGATTCATAGCCGAGATACCGCATTAAGAGGATGTTATCGCTTATCTAGAAAAGCTGTTCGTATGTATGTAGCTCTCCAATTTCCGCAGCCTTAATAGAAAGAATTTTGCTCTAAGAAGTTTATTGTTGTGATAACAAGAGATACGAGAACTTCATGTTATTCACAAATGAATAATATTTGGGAATATACGCCTCATAAGATTCGAGGTTTGACAAGTTAATTCCCTTATTGACGCTGCAGCGCTAGCGTTACGTCACCTAAAACAGCATACAATAATTCACAGTTTTACCAATAGAGAGTGGTTAAGCCAAGATCGAACAGCTGTTAGATTTTGGGTAGAATGTTAGCGCGTATTTCGTGTTACTGTCAGTCGTCATGGAGCAAAGAGTGAAATTGATTGTAAATTACCGAAAATGCCAACAGAAATTAATTAAATGTTGAAAACTGTATAGTGATAACACCTAAAGTCCTATTTATTTATTTTTACATAAACGTTTCACGCATGGACGATAGATGTTCAAGATGCTGTTAGAACCGGGCATCCGCGATCTCTGGAAATACAGATTCGGTGGAAATAGTTCGTGGAACTGTGGCAAAAGATCACTGAACGACCTGAATACTGGTAGATGAGGTGAACATCAATAAGTAGACGATTTGGTTTGTGGCAAAAGATCCCAGAAAGACCTTCAGGATATAGGTAGATTCAGAGACAATTTGATCGATGGCACAAGCAGATTTGGGAAAGAGGAAGATCTGTGCATAGTTCGTCCCACACAATCTTATGGATGAGCAAACTCCAAACTCGGAGAAGAGTGGTATCGTGTGCAGGCTTCTATCAGACTTGTCGAAACAATGTACATTTTTTAGTTGTATTATCACTGATGATAAATCAGTTTCAGGCGATTCATGTAGTAGATTAAAAAAATCATCAGGGGCCAAAAAGTTACGACCGGAAAACATCCAGAATTAAAACTATGTACTAAATACCTTCTTCGATAAACAATATATATATATATATATATATATATATATATATATCGACAAATAATTTTTGTCTGAAGGACAAACAGTAAATAGTCTATTCTGCGTTGAAGTGATGAAGAGATTATTGCATTTCACAAATGTGTTCGCAATTTCGAGAAAACGTTAGTTGATTCTTGTCGTATATCAATGCACCTGTCCATTCTGCACTTATTGTAAAGTCATTTCTCACGAAACACGACGTCGTTGAGGTCAAGCACGTACCCTATTCGCCTAACTTGGCGGCAGCAGACCTTTTCTCTTTCCTAAAGTGAAAACTGTTCTGGCGTAGAAAATATGAAAGAAAAATGTAACTACCAAATTGAAAGCAGTTTCTTCGGACGCTTTTGCCAACTGTTTTCAAAAATTTCTAGACCGTCGTAATAATTGTACTAAAGTAAATGGACATCACTATAATTAATATCAAATACTTTTCATATTACTTAAATTGTACTTCTGTCTATTCTGTCAGTGCGGGAACTAAATTGCCAAACCTCGTAGGACGTGTCAGAAAAAGGAGAATTAAGTAGTTGCTCACGCGAAAGATAAATTAGCTGCTGTTTTCCGGTAATTTGCTATAACTATGTAGAACATGTTGAGCGCTTCTAGAAATTTATCAAGCAAGAAACAATTACTCTTACAGTAGTTAGCCTTTTCTATTACATGGAACTTCATTTAAGCAACCAACTCTAAAATAAATACAAGGATGTAATTACAGGAAACGGTTTTAGTTGCGCTTATAGTACAAGTTTCAAATTTTCTAAGCGAAACATCGTCAAATATAAAACAAAAGTGGTTCGGGATGCCATTTTTATTCTAACCGATCATTCTTTTTAATCTTCACTTTTACTCCCTTTCTCTCTTCTGTTTACAGCTTTTCCCGTAACCTTATTTTAAGGATTTTTAAGTAGATGCTATTGATAAAGTAACTGTACATAGGATCATAGAGCTTCTTGAATTCGAAAAATTAATCCCTAATTTTGTCTATAAATATCTCTTAAGTAACGATATTTTTTAACTGTGTATTACTATATGTTTTCTAATTTTTCTAGTTTTCCATGTTCCAAGCATATGGAAATAAAAAATTTAAAATTGTTATCCAAAATATGTCTGTCTGTGTGTATGCATGTATAGGTGAATATTTATAACACAACAATGGCGGTACTGATTATATGAAATTTTTTATATTTAAGTTGAATGAACATTGCAAGAAAAGGTTTTCGGAAGAATAGGCAACAAGGAATTTTTTTGTGGTATCGATATGGTGGAGAAACTCATTTTTAGTATTTAAATAGAGAATTTTGTAGTGTATTTTAGTTCAAGTCGTATAAATTTTGCTGAATAAACATCATTAAACATTAAAGCTGTAGCGATTAATTAACACTTGATGGATGTCAAGAAACTATGTGTCGTGGCAATTTCCAAACTCAATTATGCAGATTTCAATAATTTTTTGAACATATTAATTCTGAAGGCAGTTTACTCAATTACCCGCAATTAAACTGACATAAACATACAATTATTGAATAATCTTTGATTGAGAATTTCCGCTTATATAAATTATTAGCCACCATTCTCAACTTTTTCAAATTTTCAAACAGGGCCCTGAAATAAACAGCAAACTTTTGTTTAACTTCTGTGAGATTACAAAAGGCAAAGTCTAAAAAAAAATATAGTTTGAATTACAACATCGGGCGCGTGTAGTATTTTTCAAAATTGTTTTGCAAACTCAAAAACCTGATATCTTGATAGAATTGATGGTAGATTTTTTACTACATAAGTAAATATTTCTTCGTATAAAAGAAACTATCAAAATGATTCACTTCTCTAGAACAAAAATATTTATAGTAACAGCTCCATAAATTTTGCTTAAATTTCGTAAGATTATAGAAGTTGGTGGTGGCAAGGAACTACCGAATCATTAAAGAATTTAAGTATACAGGGTGGAGAATTTTTGATGCTCACCTTTTTTATGGCGATCGAAAATCTGAAAGGAAATCCTGGTTAGTTTGAATCGTTCTTGATTTATCGCGATAAACTGAAAATTGTTTTCTTAAAATAAATTGTCATCTTTCTTACAATTGATGCTATTTCAATCAAACATGGTAAATTTATGTTTTTGGTCACTCTAAGTTGAATGACATTGACAGAAATGTTCTACGCCTTATAGATTTCAAGCTATGATAGACAAGTTTTTTATTTCTTATTGCCACCACACATTATATTATCACACAATTTGATAGACAAAAAAATTAGCTTTTCAAATTGGTAACCAACATAACCTTCTTCTTAAAAAAAAATGTTTACATTTGAAAATTTGTGTAAATAATTCATTAAATCGGATTAACACAATTGAAACAATAATTAAAGTGAGAGATTGTATTGCTAATTGTCATTTAAGCTCTCTAAATACGGCAAACATTGTATTGGTGACGATAACGAGATAACAAATTCAAAAACAGGAGATGATTTTTTAAATTTTCAAACTGCACGCTATTTATAAAACAATTGGAACTGACAGGTAACTAATTATTTGTTTTAATATCAAAATATAGAAAAATGGCGTCTAAGTGGTGTACGTAGAGTTTCTTTATCGTGTTTTGTAATTGTCAAGATGTTCACCAATGAAGAAAAGCAAGATAAGTACAATGTCTACATTCACAGCTATAACAATTCTGTTTTAGCATCTGCTACAAAATTAAGCAAATTTGTATTCAAAGAGACAGCTACCCCACCGAACAATGTTTGCAAGAACTTTGGCTGTTTGTGGCAAGTTTAGACGACCGCGAGGGTCGCATAGAAAAGGAATTATTGCTAATGAAGTGAAAGTACTGGCTCAATTAGCGATTAATCCAGAAAACTCTAGCCAAAGAGTTTCTTAAAAGTGTGGTATTGATGACTCATATGTCAGGAAAATAATCAGAAAGCATAAATATCATGATTATAAACCTTGATGATGGTAATGAACGATAGGACTATTATTATTGGTTATGTGAGAAACTGCAGCAAGATCCAAATTGTTCCAGAAAAATACTATGGACTGATAAGTGTTTATTTACAAATAATGTTTATAAGGAAAAATCTTCATCACTATGCAATGGAAAATCCCCGTTTAATAACAGAGACTAGGCCGCGAGTTCGATATTCTTTGAATGTATCGACTGGCCTTTTAGATAATGCGGTTTTGGGTCGGTTTTTTATCGATGGACATTTAGATGGGTCTCGATATTTGCATTTTTTGCAAACAATAAAGATAATATACTAGACGAATTGCCATTAGTATTTCTTCAAAAGCTTAAGTGATACCAGCCAGACGCAGCTGCTTCTAACAACGCTTGCATTTTAGAGATTATTTAGATGTACGTTTTCAAAATTCATGGCTTGGCACGTTTGGCCCTGTTAGTTAGCCTCCACGATCGCCATGTTTAACGCCTATGGATTAATTTATGTGGGGCAATGTAAAATACGCATATGTATGCATCCCTACGGAAAATTACGGACATTTTCGCCTCAAAATCGAAAATGTCTTCGACTCCATTCTGAGGCAGGCTATCCAAGAAGCAGTGGACGAAATTAATTGGAGGACTAACCTCTGCATCATAAATAACGGCGCGCATTTTGAACAATTTAAATAATTGTAGTGTTTTCGAATTTGTCATCTTGTTACAGTTAGACCAATAAACTTTTTTTCAGTATTTAAGGGGTTTAAATGGCAATAGCAATACAATCTGTCACTTTAATTATTAACTCAATGTTTTGTCTATCTAATGGTGTGAAAATCCAATAAGAAATAAAAAAGTTGACTATCGCAGCTTGAAATCAAAAAGGCCTGCTGAAGTCATTCAACTCACAGTGACTGAAAACATAAAGTTACCAGGTTTGATTAAAATAGCGTCAATAGTAGGTAGGATAATAATTTATTTCCAAATTTACAATTTTCAGTGATAAATCAAGAACCAATCAAAATATTCAGGATTTATTTTCAGATTTTCGATCGCCATAAAAAACGCAACTTTTCTCTAATTCAACTGACCTCGTATATCTTACCGTTTCCGAGATGCCAATGGTAAGCATCGCAAAATTCACTACCCTGTTTACTAATCATTAGTATATCTGGTAATAGGCCACATTATATTAGTTTGATATAAGGTCCTTCTTTGTTAATTAGTCTGTAAAGCTTTTGTTTCATTTTGTCTCTTCCAACTTTATATACACATAAATTTGATCCCATCAACTTGTCATTTGGTGAGTCGTTACGTTAACTTGAAACAGCCTTAATGATAAACATTAAATATTATTAGACAGTACACCTTATCTGAAACGGGTAGGTAAGTAAAATTGGTTGTTAATTTTGACGACCTCACAAGCCGTAAACATTAACATATTATATCATAGGTTTCACAAATTCAAAGGTAATATTATGATTTTATGATTTTCTGAGATCTTGGAAGATGGATATACAGTGCGGTCGTAAAATGTCCTCCCCCCTATTAACTTTTGAACGACTTTATATTTCTTCCCAAAATTTTGTGTGCTTTAATGGGAGGCTAAATACTACTTTTTAGTCCATATTTAAATTTTATAACTTTTAAAATGGCGGTTAGGTGTCATTTTAAAATATTTTGTTAAATGGCAATGGGGGTCAAGTGACACCTCATTTGAAAGGTCTCTTTGAGTAGAGTATAATTCTATATTTTGGGAAGATTGTATAGATTCAAAAACAAATGATAGACTTCCACATTATCTGTTTCTGATATTAAGCAAAATGCTAAAAAATGTAGGAGGCGAAACAACAGAAGTAAAACAATTGAAATTGACATAATTAGTCTTCCTGTTCTGTCACTTTAATTCAGTTATTGTGCTTGCTCACGTTTGAATATTGAACGTTAAAACCAGTGATACTAACAATAATTATGGCAAATGTTCGAACTTTTCAGGAAAAAACTGAAGCAGTTTTTATTTTTGCTGAAGCCAATCGAAACTTTCACGAAGCCGAAATAAATATATCTTTCGCGTTGAAAAGTTAGTAGGGGAGGAGGACATTTTACGACCGCATTGTATATATTTATGAAAATAATATAGAGGAATACGTTTAAAGTTTGCGAGTGCTGCACACAACTTATAGAATATATGGATGTATGTAATACTTTACGATCGCTCAAGAGTATATTTCTTGGCTATTTAAGTTTATTGTGATACATATATTGCAAATCTTATTGTTGTTAGTGATAATGGTAACATCTAGAAAAAAAGTGACAAGTGTTCCCTGTTGTAGTTTCTTTCCAACGTCTTTGTTAGAAGAAATTACAGTCTATATCCATTATAATTCCCAAGATTTTTATTCTGTTTTGTATGAATATTTAATGCAAGTTAATGCGTGAAGGCGTTTTGTGTTGTTTTGTATAGCTGCACTGTAAAAGTCTTTAAGGATATTAATGGTCTTACAACCAAGCTCATCCGCTGAGGCTTTATTAGCGCCCATTATCTTCTTATTTTGTGTTTGTCACCTGCCGAGGTAGCTCTTAAGTTTTTATTTTGTTCCCATTTAATCACGCCGTTATTGTGTTGGGTACATAGATTTAACATTAATAGTTAACGGTCAAGTAAGACTTCATCAAATATCATATAACTCGTTTATTGCGACATTAACAGTTCTCAAATAGCGTTATAAAATCTTTATGGAGGCTTTGTAGTTTTATAAAAGAAGAATTTTCGCTTAAGTGGCTAGGCGGTGCTGATAAGCGATCAAACTATTGAAAAAGTGGAATCTGAGAATAAGAATTATCTAATTGAAAATATTTTCCTTTCTAAAAGTTTTTTAAGTATGTTTTTTTTCTTAAAATGGAATTCGTATTATAATGTGAAAAAGCAGTTTTATATAGCAAATTATACCAATTACTTCGTTAAATTCAGTTAGAAATAGTCCCTAAAGCAATGGGACTGAGAAAAGACCAACATTATTCTAATGGAACCAAAGGTGCCTGAAAGTTAATACCACCAGGCGTTGCATGTGAATTTTTACCATGAGAAATAAGAAAATAAAAGAAGAAACTTGAGGTAATTACATCGAGCCAACAACCTAAATTGGTGCTAGGTTCATAGCCGTACCTGTTTATCCTTATTATACCATTCTTAGAAATATTTACACGTCTAAGGCGACAAGGTGGAAATATATATTCAGCTGGAACAAGTTTCTAAATATTCGCGGTTATGAAATTACAAGAAAACGGCGGATGCTAGTTTTGTGTGGGGAGCTTTACAACTTTAATATTTTTGGTGACATGTTCATGAGATTAACCCTTGACAAAAATTGCCTGTTTAAGTAGTTTAACTTGTTTAAGGAGTGTGTATTTTTGGATATTTTAATGTTTGTTGGGCTTTCTCACGAGCACATTAGGAACAGACCGGTAGTGAAATAAGTTAAGCTGATTAGTGGAGCGCAGATTTATATGCACTATATAAAACTGTAAATATTTCATACAATTTGTGTCAGAAGGTTTGCAAAAAATACTGCATATGCAGCCATATAAGGTGCAAATCGTTCAAAAATTGTTGGCAGCAGATTTTGAAAAGCGTCGTCAATCGTTTAAGAATTGTTGGTAGCAGATTCTGAAAAGTATCGTTAATATTGCACATAGTTTAACAAACAGCTCAACAATGATAATATTTTAAATGCGACATTATCCAGCAATAATGCACGGTACCATTGTAGCGGTTTCGTAAGCTCCCAAAATTACCATACGTGGTCCACCGAAAATGTTCATACATATCAGGAGACTTTATTACTTCACCTTAAAATTAGGATTTGAATTATAGTGTCGAGAAGCAGAATAATGGGACCATTTTATTTAAATAAGACCATGATTGCCTACAATTACTAGCAATTTTTCTAAGATTGTGTGTCTATCAACTCCACAATGATAAACTTCAGCGTAGGTTCTTCCAGCAAGAATGTTACAACAGCTTACACAGCAGTGGCGATCTTGAATTTTCTAAGGGAAATTTTTGAAGACAATAATAACCAGAGATCGTTGGCCACCGCAATCGTCCGACTTGACATCTCTCGACTATTTTATGTTTGGGCGTTTTAAAAATGTTGTATATGTAAATCGTTTACACACAGTTGAGGAGGCACAGGAGACCGTAGTGAATGTTGGGAATGAAATTACAGCCAGCCAATTGATAGCCATTTTTGAAAATATGAAGCGCAGAGTTAATATTTGTTTAGACAACAATAGAGAGCACTTCGAGAGGCTATTGTAGCAACAATCTCATGAAAAATGTGTCTTCTTTCTCATTTATAAGAAATCGACGACTTACTCATATTAACTGGCGATCCACTGGTCCAAAATCAGTGAGTGATATTAGAAGTGCATACAATTATAGTAGAAATATATGTTAAAAGTTGCAGCAATTTTCAGAGCACAATAAAAGTATGCAATAAAGCTGGTGACCTAAAGCACTACAGTAGAAGAGGCAGTGTTTTTCTGTAAAAATACTTTACATTACGAAGAAACTGTAACATTACGTATTATTTAAGGACTGTTTGTACTTGATACTAATATTTAAGCAATGTTAATAAAACAAACAATTAATGAGAAAGTAAGAAAAAGACTAAAAATAAGAAAATATAATTGGAAAACAGTTTTGATTTTGTGTTAATGCAAATGTTCATAGATATAACCTACAGTATATCAGCCGATTAAGCACACGCCAAACTTGTTTCTGAGTTTCGTCGTATTTCCTTATGACGTCGTTCATTTGTAACGTAAGTTTAAAATACAAAATAAGCTCTTTCCAGGTGTACAACGCACTCCACGTTGGCATTTCAAAAATTCTAGAAGGTTTATATATATTGAAACTATTTATCAAAAATATTTTTACTTTATGTTAAAATATTGGAAATAATTTCTAATTAATAAAAGGGTTTCTAATTTTTAATTTAATATTTTTATATAAGCGTTTTAGCAGAAGAGATTTGGTACTATCTTTAATAGTGACCCTGTATATACAATTCTTATTAAGTTTCTTATTTTATTTTGTAGTTGTATGCCGTATGTTTCTCTGTACTGTTGCATTGTCGCCAGAAATCTTGTTACTATATTAATTTTAGGTATTCTACACGCTGACAAAACATTCTACCAGTGAGTACGTTTATTTTAATATTATTATTATTAGTATCGCCAAAAACAACGACAACGAAATTTATAGAAAAGTTAAGACGGTTCCCAAAGAAATTACCATAACATTCAAGAGTGGAAAAAGCGACAAGGACAGAAAAAAATTGTAGATAATCTGAATACTTTCTAAACAAAGCACTTGAACGAAGGGCGCTAGTAAGAAAGTTGGAGATAGAGAGAAGTGGTTGAAAGAATGAGTAAATAATCAATCCAGTAGAGGGGTAATTTTTATTAATTGCATTTTAAATATTTCTTAATTTATCTGCGTCAAAAAAATTAACAACTTAAGTATTTTCTAAAAAGTTCAACATTTATTATGTTTTTTGGAAACAAATTTAGTATTGTAATGTAGTCAGGTATCAATTACAATTATTTGCCTTACATTACTGACTTAACACAAACAAGGCCCAAGGGTTATCTGTATATTCCTCTTTTCTGCGCAATTTAATGTTGTTGGAGATAGCAGGTGGTCTAACTCTCTCCATCGTTTGCCTCACAAACTAAAGATAGCAGCTGTCAGTGCGATCATGAAGGGTCTAGCAAACGTGGCGGACAACAAACTAGCAATTCTAGTCACAAATTCACATTAATGGCCATCAATACGCGTGTCGTAAACAATGAACATCTAAGTAAACATGGCAAGGGTTGTAGAGTTGATTGCAGGCATATTTCACGTTCGCAAGTGCACATACGATAGGCCGCATGACATCAAATTAGCAATGTAAGCATGGCAAACAGGGGAATAAATAAAATATTCCGTGGACAAGAGACACAACCCACACAGCAGGTGGAATCGTTTATCTAAAACTTGAATAAGTAAGAATAAATTCACGTTCGACTTTGTATGTATCTTGAGCTTATCTTCGAGTGCTCAGACGAGACGTACTTGTTCCAATCATACTTTGGATCGTCATAGATTAACGATTTTTGTTAACTAATGGGATAGCATTACAGGGTTTTGAGAAGGCCAACAAGAAATGTGGTTAGTATGGGTATTTGTTGCATTGTTTCTGATTCCGGAAATTCCATTAATGAATCTAAGAAATGTTAAAAAGGCCTGCCTTGCAATCAGTTGATATCAAAAAAGACAAGGAATATTTCAACGCCAAAGGTTTCATCTGCATCGTTAGACAACTGGGGAGAATCTGCTTTAAACTATTTTTATAATATGAATACACGATTATAAATAATATGGACACACGTGGAGAAATAGATATAGCAAAAACTCTGAATTATTCCATTTTAATATTTATAGAAGCACATCGATTTAGGAGTTTCCATCTTCATGCTTCGTATCTATGCCTGAAGAAACAAATCAACCAAATACATGGACAATTCGTCAATCATCTATGAATGCAGGTACCTAGGGTGAGGAATTTCAAAGTAACACAATAATTTCCAAACAAATATTGACTAACGAATTGTATTGAAAAGTCAGCATCATTAACTTCATGTGCGTTCATAAAAACATGACGTCTATGACAGTTATGTAAATAACTCAAACAGCAACCATAAAGAATATCGTTAATTAATTCAAGAAAAACTTTTCTCATTTGAGAGGCGCACGAATTCTTCTTTGGTGATGTATCATGATACGAATGGACGTCGTTTTAAATGAACTCAATATAACCATTACTTCTTTAAAAAGGATAAATTTACTTCAACCATGGAGCTTGATGTCTTTCCAGCAACAAGTATTTTGTTATTAAGTTGGGTCCATAACATTAATCCATAAACTCCATATTAAGACTTGAGGTCCCAACCTGTAAGGCTGTAAACAACGCCAGGGAAGCAGGCAGATGTGATAAATTAAACGTATTCAAATTTTGCAGATGATGGGGTAGTTAAGCGATAAAAAACGTTTTAATCCTTGCTCGCCGCCAATCATAAGTGGGTATTAAAATTTTATATTTAATTAACACAGTAAACTGTGCAAATTATGTACTTATTTATGGCGAGCAAGCTTTGGGCACCTCCTTATAAATAACTTTTTATAGGACAAGCTATAATACTTAAAACTCGGTTTAAATTGGATCGCAATTTAAAATTTTGATAACAGGAAATGTCGTGTTAAATTGCAATTTTGTAAATAAAACGTTTAAATTTTTATTGGGTTTGCAAGTACCAAAACCGACAATAAATTAAATGGAAGAACAACTTATTAGGCTTCCTGATGATTATACAAAAAGTCTGAGGTAAACTCAAAATAGGTCAAAAAAATTTTAAAAATGTTAAAAATGTTAGTAAATCAGCTATTTTGATCATTTTGGTGATGATTGATCTTGCTGTTATTTTTATATAAAAGCATGCATGCAAATTCAATATGTTCTAATTGTCGGTGATTCAGTCGAGTTGTGACATTTGACAATTGCCAGTTAAATTTTAATTTAGAGGTTCGTAGGCGATAATATATATTTCGTGAGATATTAATATTATTTGTGCTTTTCAATATACCTGCAATAAAACTGGCATTTTTTTGAATTAATACGAATGTAATTTTATAATGCCCTTGGTTTGATTGTTCCAAAATTGTACACATGTTGAAACACTAAGCATTTATGATCGAAAGTTATTTCTACAATTCAATTAAGATTAACGCAGTTTCCATGCACTCAGTATAAACCTACTTTTAGATATCCCGCCGAATTTTCAGGTGCTGCCTATATTACAAATATTTGTAGGAAACCCTGGATCGTTATGTAAAAGTGATTGTGAAGCAGGAACATAGTACGAAAAGTATCGATGGTGCTACAAATATAATCGAAAATGTATCATCTTGTATTCCTGTTTTATGTTTTATTGTAATCAATGTGATGTTGATAAGTGAGGTTATGTACGTCTCAGTCATTTAACAACTGCACGCTAATTCCGTTAAATTCCAGAATAATTGTCTCTAATTTTAACGCAGCATACGTATCCAATAAAGATCAGACAGACAGGGTAAACTGTTTCAATATTTCCAACCCAATTGTGATTACTTCGATATGCCCATACCATCGTTAGTTACCTTCGCTTTTTTCCAGTTATAGCGAGAATCTGACAATTTAAATTAAACGAGAATATCTCTAGTTTATTTAGTGTATTTTAAATCCCTAGATGGTGTTATGATTATTCTGTAATAAGATCAGTAAATGTGAAAATGGTTTTATATCAAATAGAAATTCCTTTCTTCATAGGGCAATAACTCCTCTAATTCTGAGGAATATATAATAATTGCTTATGGTAATTTCCTGAAATATATGGAAATAGTTTAAAACTGCAGGAAAAATTATTTAAATCGACTTGTTATCAAAAGAAAAAACTCGAATGATTAATTATTGTTAACTCGTCCTGATAATGGATTTGCATAATTTATTATCCATTGCGCTTTTCT
Source organism: Limonius californicus (assembly GCA_014611495.1). NCBI lineage: Eukaryota > Metazoa > Arthropoda > Insecta > Coleoptera > Elateridae > Limonius > Limonius californicus. Next base: position 32,088 of record JABXWE010045327.1, read on the forward strand.
AGAACTACTTCTCGAGAAAGTTTCGCTGACCTACCTGAAATTTTAAGGAATTTCTTGTTAATACCCCAGAACTTCCCCATAGATGTGCCTAGGTCTTATGTCAAACTTTCAGCTAATTTTCTTAGGACTCACTGTGTCACTTATAGGAATTCCTTCAGGTAACCTTCGAAGTTCCCCAAGATTATCTAAGACGTCATTTGGATTGTCTTAGAATTGTTCACTAACTTATAAGGACTACGTTCATTAGTTTAAATATCTCCTTCCCAGAACTTTCTCAGACACATCCACTAGCTCTTAAGCACTTCTCCATGGCATTATCCTATTGGATATTCTGTTACCTTCTCAATGACTATTCTGCAGTTGTCGCCGACTACTCCAAGGAATCTTTAGAACTTTCTACCAAATCTCCAAGATGTTCTTAAGACATTACCTGGACTTCTTATTTATTACGCCAGGACCGCATTCTAACAACCACCAGTTTATATTTTAGCCTCTAAAAATATTTCTAATTTCGATTTTCTAAAGGATTTCTGTTGACGTCCGCTCACTGATTTCACCGATGGGTTCAACTAAATTCGGCAAGATGTTCAGAACTTCCCACCAAAATAGCCTTGGATTTCATACTAAGCCTAAATACACTTTGACTAATTTGCAAATCCATATGAAAACTGACTTTTGGTTTCATCCGAACCCTTCAATGATTTTAACAATACCCTCCACTGCAATTTCAAGCACTATTATCTTACAATTTCATTACCAGGGTTTTTTCTGGACTTTTACTTAAGTTCCTTTTAATTATCAGATTTCCCTATGAGTAGTCATTAGAATCTTTTAATTTTTCCAGGGCATCCCTATCAGTTTTCCACTAATCTTTTCAATCCTCACTAATTTTACTAAAACATACCCAGAAATGTCCTAGATCTACTCACCAAATGTTCAGGAATTGACTGATTTTCCCAGGCGTCCATTCTGATTTGCCCAGCATTTTTTCAAGTACTATCCACTACCTTCTACGGACATAACTATTAAGCCCTCAGCGTCTGTCCAATATAATACAAATTTAGTTTATCATGATGAATACTAAACTTTTTCTCAGATTTACTCCTCTTTAAAATGGAATTGTAAGAATTTCTTTAACATTACTTTTAAGCCTGTACAAAAAGTACAAAATTACTCTGTAATGTTCTTATTTATTATGTTGAAATCAATGCCCATTTACTATGTATCTATCTTAAATGATATCACATACACGCACATATGATAAATTTCAATTATAAACAGATGATACTATAATTAAGACTTACTCATCAATTCCGTTTGCCCATTCTGCTCCACTGTAAACTCCAGAAGTATCACTATTATTACAAGCTGGAGAATGAGGAGTTGGCGAATTTTGCACACTTTTTCTCTGAGCACTTTCACTTTTGTTGCACTGCTCATTTCCACACTTTTTCTCGCGTTTCTTTTCCACTTGCGCGTTTTCGTAGTGTCGATCCAGAAGGGTACGCACTTTCGGGACTTCCCGAGGCACATTTTCATATTTATTATTTTCAAGGGCAGTTGTCCGCTGCTTTGCATACAACTGCCGATAATACTTCTCTTGGTCACCGTACATCCAACACACTTTCCACCATTGCTTGCACATAAGCACGTTGGCTGCAGAACTTGCATTCTCACGCTTTATCACGTTGTTAGAAGACATTTCGGCACTGCTTGGAGTTTTCTTTGGCACTTTCGCTTACTTTTGGCACTGAATACCTAGGTAATTAGAAGATAAGTTAGTTTAAGATAATTCGAGTGGAAAAATCAATCGGTATTGGATAATGCAGTCAACAGCAGGTGCTTTAAACGCTTTTTCCATGGAGCCATAAAACTGTCATACCCGTTATTTATATTTGTGATTCGAATACCTATTTAGTCAGGCTTGATTCAAGCTTCATTCAGTCTGTGAAAATACTGGATTTCGTTTGTTGTTAACCGCTTTCATGCCGGGAATTAACTATAAGTCATTTACAAAAGCAAAAAGTTTTAAAAATAATTTTACTTTTGGCGAAAATCAGCTCAGATGTAATATTTCATTTAATACAACTAAAGAAGAAGAATAAACAGGAAGAGACTTTTTTACCATGGAAAAAATATGTAGTTGTGCTTACGATCTTGTTTGTTTGCTCAATTAAACATCACCTTCAAACGATTTGCAAGAACAACTTCATCAAAGATAAGCCCATATTTTCCAGCACATTCAAAACATTACAGCGAAGCGTACATGTCTAAAAGTTAACATATGGGATTCCAAGGATTCTTGTACGGTGCAGAATTGTCAAGAAAAATATCCTCCACACGAGAACGCGACCTATCCGTTTGTTGTTGTTGATTACCGCGGCTAACGAATCATAAATCCACCATAAACGCGTCGTTACGTCAGGTAAACTTATCAAATACTTGTTATACATTAATTTTGCTCTCGTTGCTTTTGTTGGTGTTGGCTTTCTCGGTTAAGTATATACGGCGAGGCGAACATTTCCAGGCCATGATTTAATGAGTGCAGTTGCAATTAAAAATGGCCGGGCACTTCTGGACCCGGCTTAAATAACCAGACTTGAGAGACGAAGTAGCGAAGATTCGCGTTGTCGCTCCATTTATGTTCAGGTAGTTAGCGGAACGAATTTGTTCGTTAATTAAGCTAATGACCTATAAAAAGTTAAAAATGAAAGCGCTTTTTCCGCTTTCTGTCTTCTGAAATGGGAGGCGTTCGCGGTAGTTACATTAATAGGAACGTCCAATTCAGAACGGCCAAGAGGGTTGGAAACTCTAAAAAAATTGAACAAATACCCAGCACCCATGATAAAATCAGTAATCTATTAAACATCTATTAGAGGATGGATAAATTAAAGGAAGGAAAGGTGTGTGTTTTCGTTGTGTTTACTACACGCGATGGTACGTTAGAGTAAACAAAACCGAACTAAGTCAAATTGATTGCTTATGATTGCTAAAACTGGTTGAAGACCACTAGAAGAGTAGGAAATATGTTATAGAGACTTGAGTTGAGAGAGAATATCAATTTATTTGCAGTTACAAATCGAAACCTTAGGTCTTTTGGTAATGTCGCATAAAATGTAATAGATCGAATATAATTGCTAAAAATGGTTGGAAACCTATGGAATAATCCTATGAAATATGTTGTACAACCTTGGGTTGCGACAGAATATCAATTTCTTGCCAAGTGCGCGATCGAAAGTCTTAGTTTCTGTATTAATGTCATATAACATGTGTTTTACCAATGGTAAGGTTATATACATGATTTTAGATCCAACAGTAGTACAGAATATACAGAACAAGCTGCCGAAAGGTAATCGAATACACGCAAATGCTTGTGACAGCATGGCAGTCTGCATAATGTAAACTATTATTTTGATATGAAATTAGTATACGGCAATCAAGAAAAAAAAAAAAGAAAAAAATCTCTAGTTTCATCGCTGCTTTTCTGTTTCATTTCATAATTTTAAAAACTGTACCTACACCTAAAGTTTACATCTATGCCAGGCACATCAAGTTCAACCCCTACAATTGTTACGAATGGTATCTAGAAACGTGATCCTAAAAAAATTTAACACATCATATTGGACTTCTTCATCGTCTTTTCAAAGGATTTCATACTATCCAGGAAATTTTGAAATATACTGAGATATCGTATTTAATAGACAACCTCATTATTCTTATTCTAATGACCTTTCTGCATATACATATACTGAGGTGAATATACATACCACTCATTGTGGACATCCTTACATAAAAGGTATTTAATGTAATTTGTATCGTTATGGACACCCTGTGTATAGACAATACATTGAGGCGACGTTTTAATTATATGTAACAGGGTAGATGCATATCCGCATTTTTATTATTGTAACTGTCCTTTATACAGAAGTATTGAAGGGAATTTTACAATATATTGAAGGTTTATCATGAATATCCTGTACTTAAACGGTATTGTATGTAATTGGTATTATTGTGAACAATCTAGGTGTAGGTTATACATTGAGGTAACGGTTGTATTATATGTAAGCGGAAACATATTCGTGTCTTTATTATTAAGCATCTTGTATAAACACGTATTGAAGGCAATTTCACAATATATTTAAGTTATCGTGGCTATCCTGTACATAAAAGGTATTTAATGTAATTGGTATTATTATGGACACCCTAGGTGTGAAACGTTGAGGTAACGGTTGGATTATATGTAAAGGCAATCATATTCGTATCTTTATTATAACATCCCTCTGGCATAAATACGTATCAAAGGAAATTTCACAATATATTGAAGGGTTATCGTGGCCATTGTGTACATAAAAGATAGTTCGGGTAATTGGTATTACTATGGACACCCTAGGTGTAAGTAAAACCTTGAGGTAACGGTTCCATTATATGTAAGCATATCCGTATCTTTATTATTATATGCGTCTTGTATAAACACGTATCGTAGGAAATTTCACGATATATTTAAGGGTTATCGTGGCCATTGTGTACATAAAAGGTATTTAATGTAATTGGTATTATTATGGACAACCTAGGTGTAAAACGTTGAGGTAACGGTAGAATTATACGTAATAAGGGAAACATATCCGTATCTTTATTATTATATCCGTCTTGCGTAAATACGTATCAAAGGAAATTTCACAATATATTGAAGAGTTATCGTGGCCATTGTGTACATAAAATGATATGTAATCTAAAATCGTTCATATAGTACTGGCGAAGATATAATATTTTTCTGTTTTAGCAGTAGGTACACGTTTAAGTGCAACGAACCAGTGACTGTAATAAAGTATGACATCTAACAACCTCGTTGGATTTTCCCACCAAAACAAAGATCTTTGGCAAAGTTAAGGTTATTTTACTGTGGAGAAATTGAAGTAAACGTTGGTCTCTTTTAATTCCCATCATGAAAAAAATATCTAACATTTGTTTTCGCTTATAATGTAATAATAATACAGCTTGAAATTTCCAGAAGTGTCAGTAAATTATAGTTTGAGCTTTTCTCAACATAACCATATATTGTGGTACGCGGTACAAAAAATGTTTTGGACATAATTTTTTAATTTCATTTAATTTAATTTAATTTTCAAGCTATCTCCCTAAATTATGTTTCTAGGCTATTTCTATAAATTAATCTAAATTCTAATCCGCTTCCTTATATGTGTGAGGATAAGCATAAATTGTTTCTAACTTTTAATCAACACTGTTCGATCGTTATTTACAGGATTAAATCAATACCGTATTAATGAATGAAAGTAGCAGAAAGGATTGCCATTCTTAGTGGTTTATCTGGTTTCTAATGCACCTTAATTAATGTACCGTTGCTTAATTGGAGAGTATAAGAGCCTATTTCGTTTGCAAATGCAGTCGACCGCAGATTTTCTACGACTTTTTCATGTTTATGTGGGTTTGTGCTTAGAATAATAAAATATAATCAGTTTATTGATTATGTGTGCACTATGTTTGATTTATAGCACTGTTAATTACAAGATTTAATACGGTTTACTAACTAAGCATGTTTTTAGACGTCAGAAAGACGAACAATAGAAAATGAACATGTAATTTGTTTAAATGTGTATAGCCGATAAAAACTCTTTTAGATTTTAAAGAACATTTCTAACTGTGTAACAAAATCTCCTGCCTATTCTTTCCTGATGTATTTTCATGGAAACGAGAGAATATGATTTTTCTGAAAATCAATTTTATATTATTAACCAGCGCGAATGGATTACTGAAATTTACTGCAAACTTTTTATAATTTTTATTACACATTTTACAACTAACTGGTAGGTAAAATGACTAAAGTGAATGGAAGCAGTAATTGTTACCCAAGATATTTAAAACGAAAATAAATGTCACTGGAAGCATTTTACACGTTCTGGTAACATGGTAGATGCTAGTATAGAAGTTATGAATAGGTAATTGCAGTTAATGCCTCACGTTATCTGGCGAGCTATTAAAAAATGAAATAGTTTAACATGTTTATTGTTAAAGAAATTTATGACCTACCATTAGCGTTAACATTTCCATTGAATGAGGCACAATAAATCACCGATTTGATACATCCGTATTACTGACACCTTTCCGATATTGAATAGTTTAATTATTGTATGCCGGTTGATCGACAAGATTACCAACAAAAATTAATGTTAATCAAGCGGAATGAATACAACCTCCAAACATTACTCCGCTAACTCAACAGTTTAAAATAATTGTATCTATGTGCTACTGACATCTTTAATATCGTACTGTTAATTTGTAAATAATTTAATTTATATGCGCTTTGCAGAAGCCAGATGGTCCATAATAATCTAATAACTGAACATTTGTTATCAGGGGAAATAAAAAAAAATAGGTAGTACTTTTGTAGCAGATGATTTATGAAGTGGGAACTGTGACAACTGACTAGGTAACTATTAGTTTTAATTTTAACAGTGCTTTAACCTTAATTTGTAGAAATGATATATTTTCACAATACATTGAATTCAGTACTAGTAAGTTAATTTGATTTTGTGTTTACCGATTCGGTTTACTGATTTCTAAAGCATCAATTAAATATGATTGCTGGCTGCGCTACTACATGCTTTACCTAATAAATATGTTACTGGAATATTAGGAATTAAACTAATTAATCATGAAAATAATTCTATAATGGGTGGGTTTCAGTCCAACCAATTAGTTGATCATATGGTGCATATACACAGGGTGTCACTGCAAAACAGACAATATATCTCTAGAAGTAAAACAGATAATGAACTTTTCTAGAAAACGTTTTTACAACGAGGAGGGAGAATCATGAAGACGCATAAGCTAACCTTTTCCATTCAACCCCTTAAGCTTTAGGTACACCAACAAAAGAAATTTGAAATGGTAACACCAGCTTTGTGATACCTCATTGAAAAGGTCTTACAAAATGCTACTCGACAGTAGCAAACATTTTTTCCGACTCTTTTCAGAAAAGTTAAAGAAGGTTCTGAACTAATTATTGTAACTCAAACATCAAAATAGGCAGTTGGGAGGCGGACATCGTGCGTCACCTCTAAGAAAAGATTTTTTTCTGTAATTTTAGCTATGAAACCAATGACGCTATCTGAACCCTTAAGTCGGGAGTTGCTATGTTTTTCGATCCACGAAATGTTGAATCCGCTCCTGCAGGAAGGGCATTGGAGCCGGACTGGCGAAGCTCCAGGTATATACCCTCTTGTATACTTTTCTCTTTGGTGCCATGTCCAAGTGAAGCTGCACGATGCACTGCATAGGAATGAATACATACAGCACAATCAATTCAAGGTAAATCGGATAAAGGTAAGTTATGAGCGGTCGGCGAGTGACGGCTTGTGCGGCCAAGATCATTTTTCTGAGAATCACTAAAAATTGATATGTTGGACTGGTAAAATCGACCGCCGTAACGAGATGTTAAGGTTTTTTTACGAACCATTATGCTGGTGGACGAAAAAGAGTTTTGTGACGAAACTACGCATGTCGCACAAAAAGTCCTAGAGTGTCACATGCGGCCCGCGGGTTGCCAACCCCTGCTCTAGGCGGTAGATCGCAGCAGTTGAGCAATGGACTGAAGCTGAGTTTGTAGACTACAGATTTTACGTGATCCTATAAAAAGAATTCAAATGGGGTCAAAATTGAAAGCCTTAGGGGCCATTCTATTTTTCTGAAAGAATCAGGAAAAAAATATTTGCTACTATTGAGGTATCACATAGTGGGTGTTACTATGTGAAACTTTTTTGTTGGGGTAGCTAGACCCTATGGGGTTGAATGGGGAAGGTCATGGTGATATGTTGTAGAAACGGTTTCTAGAAAAGTTCAATACCTCTTTTACTTCCCGAGGTATAACACATGTAAGTTTTCAAATGGAGACCGTGTATAATGGGTAGTGGTAGATCAGTTGGCAGAGCGCTGGCTTCTGCGCAAAACGTCGATTATGGTTATACAAATATTGTGCTGCAAGCCACCATATAGAATACGATTGGCAACCGTGGAGTCTTAATACTAAAACCTTCACTGGATTTCTGTCTTTTAATTTTACGTTAAACTCGTGTTTCTACCTTAGTGCTCAGGAGAAACACGGCAGAGAAGAGGCCGGTGTATAGCAGTGGACCGAAAAATTTGTTGACGATGATAATGATTGTGCCTACAATTGCGGATTTATCTTTAAATTTATTATTTTCTAGGCATTTGCTGTTTACTTTACACATGATGGTAGAATAATAAAAAACTTTTGGAAACAAAGGCTTGGTTTATTTTTACTAAAAAGGTTTTCCAATTATGAGAAAGTTTAAATTTAATGGGACGCTTATTTATATTTTCCTTGGTAGTTAAATGTAAAATCTGAAAATTAACCGTCTAGAAAAATAAAAAATTAAACAGTTCAGGTAAAATCGTATTATATAGACACCTTTGTTATAACGCATTTACTCCACGTTATTAATTTCTTATTTTTTTCTTGGCCAAAAAGAGATATCGTTGTTATAAACGCCATTGTGAATAGTACTTTCAATGTAATTTGGCATGAACTTTAATATTTTTAAATTAATACTGTTAATTATTTCATGATCATAATTTTATGAACACTACCAAACTATATCGAGATGTAAGACATGTAACTTGTGAAAGGTGTTAACCGATCATCATTATTGACAGCCTTTTTGTTCCACTGCTGGGCATTGGCCTCTTCTTTGCCACGTGTTTCCCCTCGGCGCTAAGGTAGAAACACGGGGGCCTGCAGTTTAACGTCGAATGCTGCAATAATTGTAGAGAAGGTTTTTAGCATTCAGATCTCATGGTTGGGACCACCACACTGTTTTATAGTTGTTGGTTTGACGTAACATTCCGACCCAACAGGAGTTACAGCAGCGGAATTGTGTGAATGCGTTTCAACCATGCAATATTAGGGGGGAAAGCTAATATATATATTCAATATCTGCATGTAACATAGAGTTGAGGGTATACCTAGTTGGGTGTATGAGGATCCCGAGGCCACAGAAAGTTGAGACAGGTGGAGAGGTTACGGAATTATCATATAGGAAAGGTTTGCATTAAATCGTATTATATCAAGCAGTTTAAGCACATATTACTTTAAAATCACGTGTGTGATGCAGTTTTGCCAATAAATATATCGTAGTGCACACACATTTAAATTTTGATGAATTATCTCTGGACAAATAACATATACATAGATTGGTGGCGTATCTCGAAATTCCAGAAAGTTAATTTATTATTTTATAATTAACTCTGGTATAGCAATGTCCAGATATAGTTATTTGCTAAACACTTTCCATTGATACAACTGAACAAATTTAAATTTGAATATCTGCGTGCATGTTCTAATTTTCGTAGTGCATATAAATCCGGCCTTTAATATCAGATAACGGAGAGTTTTTATTTATAGATTCTTACGAATTGCTTTGTTTGAGATTTTCTTCACTTCATCAATTGAGATGTTTTGTGTTTTGCTTATTTCCATATAATTGTATGGTTTGAATTCAACTTTAAGGTAACAATTAATCTTGTACGTTTATTACTTGTCATTATTTCGAACTTTGGAAATCCGAAATAACATTTAATATTCAATATGTTAATTATTCTTTTCTTAACTTCCTTGAAATCATATTAAAAAGTAAACATAATTGCTGCAAAATATATTAATAATATGGAATTGATTTATCAATTTAATATGTAAGTTTAGTGGGGGAACTTTGTATTGAATTACTATATTTTTCTCATCATCATTTTTAAAAATATAGATAATTTATGTATAATAATGTGCTTGCAACTAATTTTCGACTCGCCAGTAAGTGTGAAATTCCTATTCATGCAACGCAAGCATACTCGTTACGTTAATTTAACATATCATTAACTGCATTGGTAAAACCAAGAAATGAGAGAACGACTGTAAATGTAATAGCGATAAGATTTTTTTAATTACGTAGTTTCATGCTCAGTCTTTTTCTTTTCTTCCTGTTTAGGTTTGTTTTTTATTTTACCTTTCTAAGTCGCATTTCTTACTGTATTTTTCCAGCTATAGCTGTGTAACAATGACAAGATGTCAATCAAAACCGCACAATAAAAAGCAACCAATTGTACGTTGAGTATGTCATGTTGCAATTTATTACTACCTACGGCCCATCTTTCATAAGCGGAAGAGTTTGTCGCGATCCGTGTACAGTTAGTACATAAATAGCATTAACTCAATAGCGTTCTTCGCCGGATTAAACAAACGTATGTGTGCCTACATTCATAGAGGTCGCAAATAAATTTATAATACGAAAAAATTAAATCAAAACAGAAACTATAGTCCAAAGTTTCTTAATTTCTTTCATAAGAAAATTAAATTATGATATCATTTTGTAAATAAATTTTTCCCTAAATTTAAATTTATACTCGTCTGATAATACCTAAAGTATTAAAAACCCGTAGTTAATTATGCCTATTGAAATTTGAGAGTAAAGGTTTTTTATAACTAAATTATAGTAAAAGAGAAAATTATATACAAA